>CM055276.1:69618943-69761313 GCA_029237695.1 Conchocele bisecta | reverse complement strand
CCCAACACTGTTGTCCCATACTGTGCTGACCAGTGGGCCAAATGTGCAGTTTATATTCTGGACCTGGTGGTCACTGCCAGGACTGTAGTGATCTCTGACACTGCCCAGCTGACCACCCAAGCCAGGGTCAAAGGTCACATCTGACCACTGAGTTAATCAGGGCAGCTGTAATTAAGGGAGTGAATGTGATTGTCACACCTGGGAGAACACAGGTACACACAGGTTAATTAAGGAATATTGATGGGGTCCAGTCACAGCCTTCTGACCACTCCTTTCACACTTGATTGGTCCTTGATTGGTCAATGAGCCACTTCAGTGATCTTAATTCACCACAATATGGTTGATGTGTTGTGTTTCGTCCCTCACTCTAAGCACAGGCTAGTGCTAGTTGACATTATACACTATGCACTAGACATGTACCAAGAATTAGAGAGTTGTTACTTTATCCCGTCCTTCCCTTCCACTCTTGTTGATGTGTTGTGTTTCGTCCCTCACTCTGAGCACATGCTAGTGCTAGTTGACATTATACACTATGCACTAGCCATGTACCAAGAATTATATATTGTTACTTTATCCCGTCCTTCCCTTCAACTCTTGTTGATGTGTTGTGTTTGTTCCCTCACTCTAAGCACAGGCTAGTGCTAGTTGACATTATACACTATGCACTAGACATGTACCAAGAATTAGAGAGTTCTTACTATATCCTGTCCTTCCCTTCCACTCTTGTTGATGTGTTTGGTCCCTCACTCTAAGCACAGGCTAGTGCTAGTTGACATTATACACTATGCACTAGACATGTACCAAGAATTAGAGCGTTGTTACTTTATCTCGTCCTTCCCTTCCACTTTTGTTGATGTTGTGTTTTGTCCCTCACTCTAAGCACAGGCTAGTGCTAATTGACATTATACACTATGCACTAGACATGTACCAAGAATTAGAGAGTTGTTACTTCATTCCATCCTTACATTCCAGTCTTGTTGATGTGTTGTGTTTGGTCCCTCACTCTAAGCACAGGCTAGTGCTAGTTGACATTATACACTATGCACTAAACATGTACCAAGACTTAGAGAGTTATTACTTTATCCCGTCCTTCCCTTCCACTCTTGTTGATGTTTTGTGGTCCCTCACTCTAAGCACAGGCTAGTGCTAGTTGACATTATACACTATGCACTAGACATGTACCAAGAATTAGAGAGTTGTTACTTTATCCCGTCCTTCCCTTTCATTCTTGTTGATGTGTTGTGTTTTGTCCCTCACTCTAAGCACAGGCTAGTGCTAGTTGACAGTATACACTATGCACTAGACATGTACCAAGAATTAGAGAGTTGTTAGTTTATCCCGTCCTTCCCTTCCACTTTTATTGATGTTGTGTTTGGTCCCTCACTCTAAGCACTGGCAGGGCACGAAAATTCCACTCGTCCGCTCGTATTGACGAGTGACATTTCCGCTCGGGCGAGTAGAAAATCCATGTCGGTCGTCCGACTGGACGAGTGACAATTTCCAGTCTTGACTAACAACAATAATCCATCTGTCACATAATGTGGTTCAACTATGTCATGTAGTAACGATAGTAACATTACCAAATGGTCTGTGAAGTCGTGTTTACGTTGTTCAAAGCAAATGACGTTTTATTATTCTAAGGGAGATCACTAACAGTACTAGCTCTGTATGTGTCTATTCTAACGGACACGTCGATGTTGGGGCTAATTTGGTAGCTGGCCGACCAACAGGTTTGAAGTTTACATTGATTATAAACAACTGCGGGGAGAATGATAAATAATACGCATACTATTTTACTATTATTACGGATCTGATTTAGTAGAAAGTACTGACAATTGTCCGGAAATCGTTTCGAAAATCAGGTCGGAAATTAGCGCTTTGTGACGAGTTGAGATCGGGCCGAGTTACATTTCTTTAGTTGTGCATGTCGTGTCGTAATAAATGTAAACCCCGCATTGTCGGAGTCGAGTTATTCGATAATATTCGTGTGTTTCCGTATCCATCCAGTTAGTCCATGATGGTCACAAGAGTATGATATTATAGGCCTATTTACTTGTTCTGTATATATGTTGAAGCAATATATATATTTTATAACACATATGCAGGACTAGTGATACTTGGCACAGGACGAGTGGAGATTTTTGGGTACTCGTCCTGCGGGACGAGTGAGAAAATTGAAAATTTTCGTCCCCTGACTGGCTAGTGCTAGTTCACATTATACACTATGCACTAGACATGTACCAAGAATTAGAGAGTTGTTACTTCATTCCATCCTTCCATTCCAGTCTTGTCGATGTGTTGTGCTTGGTCCCTCACTCTAAGCACAGGCTAGTGCTAGTTGACATTATACACTATGCACTAGACATGTGCCAAGAATTAGAGAGTTGTTACTATATCCCGTCCTTCCCATTATACACTATGCACTAGACATGTGCCAAGAATTAGAGAGTTGTTACTATATCCCGTCCTTCCCTTCCACTCTTGTTGATGTGTTGTGTTTGGTCCCTGTGCATAGGCTAGTGCTAGTTGACAGTATACACTATGCACTAGACATGTACCAAGACTTAGAGAGTTGTTACTTTATCCCGTCCTACCATTCCACTCTTGTTGATGTGTTGTGTTTGTTCCCTGACTCTAAGCACAGGCTAGTGCTAGTTGTCATTATACACTATGCACTAGACATGTACCAAGAATTAGAGTGTTGTTACTTTATCCCGTCCTTTCCTTCCACTCTTGTTGATGTGTTGTGGTCCCTCACTCTAAGCACAATCTAGTGCTAGTTGACATTATACACTATGCACTAGACATGTACCAAGAATTAGAGAGTTGTTACTATATCTTGTCCTTCCCTTACACACTTGTTGATGTGTTGTGTTTTGTCCCTCACTCTAAGCACAGGCTAGTGCTAGTTGACAGTATACACTATGCACTAGACATGTACCAAGAATTAGAGAGTTGTTAGTTTATCCCGTCCTTCCCTTCCACTTTTGTTGATGTTGTGTTTGGTCCCTCACTCTAAGCACAGGCTAGTGCTAGTTGACATTATACACTATGCACTAGACATGTACCAAGAATTAGAGAGTTGTTACTTCATTCCATCCTTCCATTCCAGTCTTGTTGATGTGTTGTGTTTGGTCCCTCCACTCTAAGACAGGCTAGTGGCTAGTTGACCCATTCTTAAGCACTAATTGCAATAGACATGTGTTTTTCCCAGGATAAGAGAGTTATTACTAATTATTCCCGCCCTTCCTTCCACCTTGTTTGATTGTGTTGTGTTTGGTTCCCCCTTGCATAGGCTAGTTGCTAGTGACAGTAGACTATGGCACTAGACAATTTGTTACCAAGACTTAGAGAGTTGTTACACCCTTATATCCCTTGTCCCTTCCCTTACCACACATTGATGATGTTGTTGTGTTTGGATCCCTACTCTAAGCACAGGCTAGTGCTAGTTGACATTATACACTATGCACTAGAGGAACAAGTACAAGACTTAGAGAGTTGTTACTTTATCCCCGTCCTTCCATTCACTCATTGTTGATGTTTGGTGGTCATCACTCATAAGCACATGGCTAGTGCTAGTTGATCAATATACACTATGCACTAGACAATGTACCAAGAATTAGAGAGTTGTTTTACTTTATCCCTCCTTTCCTTCCACTGTTGTTGATGTGTGGTCCTCACTCTAAGCACAGGCTAGTGCCAGTTGACATTATACCACTATGCACTAGACATGTACCAAGAATTAGAGAGTTGTTACTATATCTTGTCCTTCCCTTACACATGCTTCTTGATGTTGATGTGTTTGGTCCCTCACTCTAAGCACAGGCTAGTGCTAGTTGTCATTTTATATTACACTATGCATTAGGACAATGCTATCATTTGACTTAGTTGAGTTGTTACTTTATCCCGTCCTTCCATCCACTGCTTGTGATGTTTGGTGGGCCCATCATTTCTAAGCACAGGCTAGTGCTAGTTGACATTATACACTATGCACTAGACATGTACCAAGACTTAGAGAGTTGTTTTACTTTATCCGTCCTTCCATTACCACTCTTGTTGATGTGTTGATGTTTGTTGGTTCCTGACTCTAAGTTGCACAGGCTAGTGCTTAGTTGACATTATTATTACACCCTATGCACTAGACATTGTGCCAAGAATTAGGGAGTTGTTACTATATCCCGCCCTTCCCTTCCACTCTTGTTGATGTGTTGTGTTTGGTCCCTGTGCATAGGCTAGTGCTAGTTGACAGTATACCCAACTATGGCACTATTTCCATGTACCAAGACTTAGAGAGTTTGTTTACTTTATCCCGTCCTTACCCTTACACTCTTGTTGATAGTGTTGTGTTTTTGTCCCTCACTCTAATCACAGGCTAGTGCTTAGATTGAACAGTATACACTATGCACTAGACATGTAACCAAGAATTAGAGAGTTGTTAGTTTATCCGTCCTTACCCATCCACTTTTGTTGATGTTGTAATTGTTGGTCCCTCACTCTAGCACTGGCTAGTGCTAGTTGACATTATACACTATGCACTAGACATGTACCAAGAATTTGAGAGTTGTTACTTCCCCCCATTCCATCCCTTCATCCAGTCTTGTTGATGTGTTTGTGTTTGTCCCTCACTCTAAGCACAGGCTAGTGCTAGTTGACATTATACACTATGTGCACTACCCACTTTTGTACCAGAAAATTAGAGAGTTGTTACTATACCTTCTTGTCCTTCCCCTACTTAACACTGTTGATGTGTTTTTGTGTTTGTGTTTGGTTTTTTTTCCTCACTCTAAACACAGGCTAGTGCTAGTTGACATTCATACACTATGCACTAACATGTACCAAGACTTGGAGAGTTATTACTTTATCCCGTCCTTCCCTTCCACTCATGTTGATGTTTTGTGGTCCCTCACTCTAAGCACTGGCTAGTGCTAGTTGACATTATACACTATTGCACTAGTCATTGTACCAAGAATTAGCAACCTTTTATCCCGTCCTTCCCTTCCATTTTCTTGTTGATAGTTGTGTGGTTTTGTCCCTCACTCTAAGCACAGGCTAGTGCTAGTTGACAGTATACACTATGCACTAGACATGTACCAAGAATTAGAGAGTTGTTAGTTTATCCCGTCCTTCCCTTCCACGTTTGTTGATGTTGTGTTTTGGTCCTCACTCTAAGCACAGGCTAGTGCTAATGGACATTATACACAATGCACTAAGCATGTACCAAGAATTAAAGTTTGTTGTTACTTCATTCCATCCTTCCATTCCAGTCTTGTTGATGTGTTGTGTTTGGTCCCTCACTCTAAACACAGGCTAGTGCTAGTTGACATTATACACTATGCACTAAACATGTACCATGACTTAGAGAGTTATTACTTTATCCCGTCCTTCCCTTCCACTCTTGTTGATGTTTTGTGGTCCCTCACTCTAAGCACAGGCTAGTGCTAGTTGACATTATACACTATGCACTAGACATGTATCATGACTTAGAGAGTTGTTACTTTATCCCGTCCTTCCCATCCACTCTTGTTGATGTTTGGTGGTCCCTCATTCTAAGCACAGGCTAGTGCTAGTTGACATTATACACTATGCACTAGACATGTACCAAGAATTAGAGAGTTGTTACTTTATCCCGTCCTTCCCTTCCATTCTTGTTGATGTGTTGTGTTTTGTCCCTCACTCTAAGCACAGGCTAGTGCTAGTTGACAGTATACACTATGCACTAGACATGTACCAAGAATTAGAAAGTTGTTAGTTTATCCCGTCCTTCCCTTCCACTTTTGTTGATGTTGTGTTTGGTCCCTCACTCTAAGCACAGGCTAGTGCTAGTTGACATTATACACTATGCACTAGACATGTACCAAGACTTAGAGAGTTGTTACTTTATCCCGTCCTTCCCTTCCACTCTTGTTGATGTTTTGTGGTCCCTCACTCTAAGCACAGGCTAGTGCTAGTTGACATTATACACTATGCACTAGACATGTACCAAGAATTAGAGAGTTGTTACTTTATCCCGTTCTTCCCTTCCATTCTTGTTGATGTGTTGTGTTTGGTCCCTCACTCTAAGCACAAGCTAGTGCTAGTTGACATTATACGCTATGCACATTATACACTATGCACTAGACATGTACCAAGAATTAGAGAGTTGTTACTTTATCCTGTCCTTCTCTTCCACTCTTGTTGATGTGTTGTGTTTGTTCCCTGACTCTAAGCACAGGCTAGTGCTAGTTGACATTATACACTATGCACTAGACATGTACCAAGAATTAGAGAGTTGTTACTTTATCCCGTCCTTCCCTTCCACTCTTGTTGATGTTTTGTGGTCCCTCACTCTAAGCACAGGCTAGTGCTAGTTGACATTATACACTATGCACTAGACATGTACCAAGAATTAGAGAGTTGTTACTTTATCCCGTTCTTCCCTTCCATTCTTGTTGATGTGTTGTGTTTGGTCCCTCACTCTAAGCACAAGCTAGTGCTAGTTGACATTATACGCTATGCACATTATACACTATGCACTAGACATGTACCAAGAATTAGAGAGTTGTTACTTTATCCTGTCCTTCTCTTCCACTCTTGTTGATGTTTTGTGGTCCCTCACTCTAAGCACAGGCTAGTGCTAGTTGACATTATACACTATGCACTTGACATGTACCAAGAATTAGAGAGTTGTTACTTTATCCCGTCCTTCCCTTCCACTCTTGTTGATGTGTTGTGTTTGGTCCCCCTCACTCTAAGCCACAAGCTAGTGCTAGTTGACATTATCACTATGCACTAGACATGTACCAAGACTTAGAGAGTTTTTGGTTTACTATATCCCGTCCTTCCCTTACACTCTTGTTGATGTGTTGTGTTTGGTCCCTCACTCTAAGCACAGGCGGAGTTGCTAGTGACATATACACTATGCACTAGACATGTACCAAGAATTAGAGAGTTGTTACTATATTCCCGTCCTCCCTTCCACTCTTGTTGATGTTGTGTTTGGTCCCTCACTCTAAGCACAGGCTAGTGCTAGTTGACAGTATACACTATGCACTAGACATGTACCAAGACTTTATAGAGTTGTTACTTTATCTCGTCCTTCCCTTCCACTCTAGTTGATGTGTTTTGTTTGGTCCCTCACTCTAAGCACAGGCTAGTGCTAGTTGACATTATACACTATGCACTAGACATGTGCCAAGAATTAGATAGGTGTTACTTTATCCCGTCCTTCCATTCCACTCTTGTTAATGTGTTGTGTTTGTTCCCTCACTCTAATCACAGGCTAGTGCTAGTTGACATTATACACTATGCTCTAGACATGTACCAAGAATTAGAGAGTTGTTACTTTATCCCGTCCTTCCCTTCCCTCTTGTTGTTGTTGTGGTCCCTCACTCTAAGCACAGGCTAGTGCTAGTTGACATTATACACTATGCACTAGACATGTACCAAGAATTAGAGAGTTGTTACTTTAGTCCATCCTTCCCTTTCAATCGTGTTGATGTTGTGCTTTGTCCCTCACTCTAAGCACAGGCTAGTGCTAGTTGACATTATATACACTATGCACTAGACATGTACCAAGACTTAGAGAGTTGTTACTTTATCCCGTCCTCCCCATCCACTCTTGTTGATGTTTGGTGGTCCCTCACTCTAAGCACAGGCTAGTGCTAGTTGACATTATACATTATACACTATGCACTAGACATGTACGAAAACTTGTACGAAGAGTTGTTACTTCATCCCGTCCTTCCCTTCCACTCTTGTTGATGTGTTGTGTCCCTCACTGTAATAAAAGGCTAGTGCTAGTTGACATTATAGACTATGGACCAGAGATGTCAAGGTCAAGGCGGGAAAAGGCGAGACATTTGATTCCGCAGAATTCTTGTTCATCCATTTAATACATTTGTTTTGGAATGAATTTATTGCTTGAACCTTTGTTATATCATTAGGAATGCAATTCCAAACTAAAGGGCCCGAGTATGACATACTTTGTTTAAATATTTCTTTGTTTGGTATGAAGTTGTTTATCTTAGTACTGGTAAATTGTCATTCTGACCTCTTTGATGAAATAATTAATTTTATCCTTAGTGTACAATGGTTTATTAATGAAAAAAATGGGATGAGAAAAACCATAGAAAGCTATAATTAATGGTTTACTTACTTGTATCATCACTGTCAACACGCCTGAAACCCGGTGTCTTTAAAACGTCCCAACACTAACCATGAGGTTCTTATCCCAACACTGTTGTCCCATACTGTGCTGACCAGTGGGCCAAATGTGCAGTTTATATTCTGGACCTGGTGGTCACTGCCAGGTCTGTAGTGATCTCTGACACTGCCCAGCTGACCACCCAAGCCAGGGTCAAAGGTCACATCTGACCACTGAGTTAATCAGGGCAGCTGTAATTAAGGGAGTGAATGTGATTGTCACACCTGGGAGAACACAGGTACACACGGTTAATTAAGGAATATTGATGGGGTCCAGTCACAGCCTTCTGACCACTCCTTTCACACTTGATTGGTCCTTGATTGGTCAATGAGCCACTTCAATGATCTTAATTCACCACAATATGGTTGATGTGTTGTGTTTCGTCCCTCACTCTAAGCAGAGGCTAGTGCTAGTTGACATTATACACTATGCACTAGACATGTACCAAGAATTAGAGAGTTGTTACTTTATCCCGTCCTTTCCTTCCACTCTTGTTGATGTGTTGTGGTCCCTCACTCTAAGCACATGCTAGTGCTAGTTGACATTATACACTATGCACTAGACATGTACCAAGACTTAGAGAGTTGTTACTTTATCCCGTCCTTCCCTTCCACTCTTGTTGATGTGTTGTGTTTCGTCCCTCACTCTAAGCACAGGCTAGTGCTAGTTGACAGTATACACTATGCACTAGACATGTACCAAGAATTAGAGAGTTGTTAGTTTATCCCGTCCTTCCCTTCCACTTTTGTTGATGTTGTGTTTGGTCCCTCACTCTAAGCACAGGCTAGTGCTAATTGACATTATACACTATGCACTAGACATGTACCAAGAATTAGAGAGTTGTTACTTCATTCCATCCTTCCATTCCAGTCTTGTTGATGTGTTGTGTTTGGTCCCTCACTCTAAGCACAGGCTAGTGCTAGTTGACATTATACACTATGCACTAGACATGTACCAAGAATTAGAGAGTTGTTACTTTATCCCGTCCTTCCCTTCCACTCTTGTTGATGTGTTATATTTGGTCCCTCACTCTAAGCACAGGCTAGTGCTAGTTGACAGTATACACTATGCACTAGACATGTACCAAGACTTAGAGAGTTGTTACTTTATCCCGTCCTTCCCTTCCACTGTTGTTGATGTTTGGTGGTCCTTCACTCTAAGCACAGGCTAGTGCTAGTTGACATTATACACTATGCACTAGACATGTACCAAGACTTAGAGAGTTGTTACTTTATCCCGTCCTTCCCTTCCACTGTTGTTGATGTTTGGTGGTCCTTCACTCTAAGCACAGGCTAGTGCTAGTTGACATTATACACCTTGCACTAGATATGTACCAAGAATTAGAGAGTTGTTACTTTATCTCGTCCTTCCCTTCCACTCTTCTTGATGTGTTGTGTTTGGTCCCTCACTCTAAGCACAGGATAGTGCTAGTTGACAGTATACACTATGCACTAGACATGTACCAAGACTTAGAGAGTTGTTACTTTATCCCATCCTTTCCTTCCACTCTTGTTGATGTGTTGTGGTCCCTCACCCTAAGCACATGCTAGTGCTAGTTGACATTATACACTATGCACTAGACATGTACCAAGACTTAGAGAGTTGTTACTTTATCCCGTCCTTCCCTTCCACTCTTGTTGATGTGTTGTGTTTGGTCCCTCACTCTAAGCACAGGCTAGTGCTAGTTGACAGTATACACTATGCACTAGACATGTACCAAGACTTATAGAGTTGTTACTTTATCTCGTCCTTCCCTTCCACTCTAGTTGATGTGTTTTGTTTGGTCCCTCACTCTAAGCACAGGCTAGTGCTAGTTGACATTATACACTATGCACTAGACATGTGCCAAGAATTAGATAGTTGTTACTTTATCCCGTCCTTCCATTCCACTCTTGTTAATGTGTTGTGTTTGTTCCCTCACTCTAATCACAGGCTAGTGCTAGTTGACATTATACACTATGCTCTAGACATGTACCAAGAATTAGAGAGTTGTTACTTTATCCCGTCCTTCCCTTCCACTCTTGTTGATGTTGTGGTCCCTCACTCTAAGCACAGGCTAGTGCTAGTTGACATTATACACTATGCACTAGACATGTACCAAGAATTAGAGAGTTGTTACTTTAGTCCATCCTTCCCTTTCAATCGTGTTGATGTTGTGCTTTGTCCCTCACTCTAAGCACAGGCTAGTGCTAGTTGACATTATATACACTATGCACTAGACATGTACCAAGACTTAGAGAGTTGTTACTTTATCCCGTCCTCCCCATCCACTCTTGTTGATGTTTGGTGGTCCCTCACTCTAAGCACAGGCTAGTGCTAGTTGACATTATACATTATACACTATTCACTAGACATGTACGAAAACTTGTACGGAGAGTTGTTACTTCATCCTGTCCTTCCCTTCCACTCTTGTTGATGTGTTGTGTCCCTCATTGTAATAAAAGGCTAGTGCTAGTTGACATTATAGACTATGGACCAGAGATGTCAAGGTCAAGGCGGGAAAAGGCGAGACATTTGATTCCGCAGAATTCTTGTTCATCCATTTAATACATTTGTTTTGGAATGAATTTATTGCTTGAACCTTTGTTATATCATTAGGAATGCAATTCCAAACTAAAGGGCCCGAGTATGACATACTTTGTTTAAATATTTCTTTGTTTGGTATGAAGTTGTTTATCTTAGTACTGGTAAATTGTCATTCTGACCTCTTTGATGAAATAATTAATTTTATCCTTAGTGTACAATGGTTTATTAATGAAAAAAATGGGATGAGAAAAACCATAGAAAGCTATAATTAATGGTTTACTTACTTGTATCATCACTGTCAACACGCCTGAAACCCGGTGTCTTTAAAACGTCCCAACACTAACCATGAGGTTCTTATCCCAACACTGTTGTCCCATACTGTGCTGACCAGTGGGCCAAATGTGCAGTTTATACTCTGGACCTGGTGGTCACTGCCAGGTCTGTAGTGATCTCTGACACTGCCCAGCTGACCACCCAAGCCAGGGTCAAAGGTCACATCTGACCACTGAGTTAATCAGGGCAGCTGTAATTAAGGGAGTGAATGTGATTGTCACACCTGGGAGAACACAGGTACACACGGTTAATTAAGGAATATTGATGGGGTCCAGTCACAGCCTTCTGACCACTCCTTTCACACTTGATTGGTCCTTGATTGGTCAATGAGCCACTTCAATGATCTTAATTCACCACAATATGGTTGATGTGTTGTGTTTCGTCCCTCACTCTAAGCAGAGGCTAGTGCTAGTTGACATTATACACTATGCACTAGACATGTACCAAGAATTAGAGAGTTGTTACTTTATCCCGTCCTTTCCTTCCACTCTTGTTGATGTGTTGTGGTCCCTCACCCTAAGCACATGCTAGTGCTAGTTGACATTATACACTATGCACTAGACATGTACCAAGACTTAGAGAGTTGTTACTTTATCCCGTCCTTCCCTTCCACTCTTGTTGATGTGTTGTGTTTCGTCCCTCACTCTAAGCACAGGCTAGTGCTAGTTGACAGTATACACTATGCACTAGACATGTACCAAGAATTAGAGAGTTGTTAGTTTATCCCGTCCTTCCCTTCCACTTTTGTTGATGTTGTGTTTGGTCCCTCACTCTAAGCACAGGCTAGTGCTAATTGACATTATACACTATGCACTAGACATGTACCAAGAATTAGAGAGTTGTTACTTCATTCCATCCTTCCATTCCAGTCTTGTTGATGTGTTGTGTTTGGTCCCTCACTCTAAGCACAGGCTAGTGCTAGTTGACAGTATACTCTATGCACTAGACATGTACCAAGAATTAGAGAGTTGTTACTTTATCCCGTCCTTCCCTTCCACTCTTGTTGATGTGTTATATTTGGTCCCTCACTCTAAGCACAGGCTAGTGCTAGTTGACAGTATACACTATGCACTAGACATGTACCAAGACTTAGAGAGTTGTTTACTTTATCGTCCTTCCTTCCACTGTTGTTGATGTTTGGTGGTCCTTCACTCTAAGCACAGGCTAGTGCTAGTTGACATTATACACTATGCACTAGACATGTACCAAGACTTAGAGAGTTGTTACTTTATCCCGTCCTTCCCTTCCACTGTTGTTGATGTTTGGTGGTCCTTCACTCTAAGCACAGGCTAGTGCTAGTTGACATTATACACCTTGCACTAGATATGTACCAAGAATTAGAGAGTTGTTACTTTATCTCGTCCTTCCCTTCCACTCTTCTTGATGTGTTGTGTTTGGTACCTCACTCTAAGCACAGGATAGTGCTAGTTGACAGTATACACTATGCACTAGACATGTACCAAGACTTAGAGAGTTGTTACTTTATCCCGTCCTTCCCTTCCACTGTTGTTGATGTTTGGTTGTCCTTCACTCTAAGCACAGGCTAGTGCTAGTTGACATTATACACTATGCATTATACATATACCAAGAATTAGAGTTGTTACTTTATCCCGTCCTTCCCTTCCACTCTTGTTGATGTTTTGTGGTCCCTCACTCTTAGCACAGGCTAGTGCTAGTTGACATTATACACTATGCGCTAGACATGTACCAAGAATTAGAGAGTTGTTACTTTATCCCGTCCTTCCCTTCCACTCTTGTTGATGTGTTGTGTTTGGTTCCTCACTCTAAGCACAGGCTAGTGCTAGTTGACATTATACACTAGACATGTACCAAGACTTAGAGAGTTGTTACTTTATCTCGTACTTCCCTTCCACTCTTGTTGATGTGTTGTGTTTGGTTCCTCACTCTAAGCACAGGCTAGTGCTAGTTGACATTATACACGATGCACTAGACATGTACCAAGAATTAGAAAGTTGTTACTTTATCTCGTCCTTCCCTTCCAGTCTTGTTGATGTGTTCTGTTTGGTCCCTCACTCTAAGCACAGGCTAGTGCTAGTTGACCGTATACACTATGCACTAGACATGTACCAAGACTTAGAGAGTTGTTACTTTATCCCGTCCTTCCCTTCCACTCTTGTTGATGTGTTGTGTTTGGTCCCTCACTCTAAGCACAGGCTAGTGCTAGTTGACATTATACACTATGCACCAGACATGTACCAAGAATTAGAGAGTTTTTACTTTATCCCGTCCTTCCTTACCAGTCTTGTTGATGTGTTGTGTTTGGTCCCTCACTCTAAGCACAGGCTAGTGCTAGTTGACATTATACACTATGCACTAGACATGTACCAAGAATTAGAGAGTTGCTACTATATCCCGTCCTTCCTGTTCACTCTTGTTGATGTGTTGTGTTTGGTTCCTCACTCTAAGCACAGGCTAGTGCTAGTTGACATTATACACGATGCACTAGACATGTACCAAGAATTAGAAAGTTGTTACTTTATCTCGTCCTTCCCTTCCAGTCTTGTTGATGTGTTCTGTTTGGTCCCTCACTCTAAGCACAGGCTAGTGCTAGTTGACAGTATACACTATGCACTAGACATGTACCAAGAATTAGAAAGTTGTTACTTTATCTCGTCCTTCCCTTCCAGTCTTGTTGATGTGTTCTGTTTGGTCCCTCACTCTAAGCACAGGCTAGTGCTAGTTGACCGTATACACTATGCACTAGACATGTACCAAGACTTAGAGAGTTGTTACTTTATCCTGTCCTTCCCTTCCACTTTTGTTGATGTGTTGTGTTTGGTCCCTCACTCTAAGCACAGGCTAGTGCTAGTTGACATTATACACTATTCACCAGACATGTACCAAGAATTAGAGAGTTTTTACTTTATCCCGTCCTTCCTTACCAGTCTTGTTGATGTGTTGTGTTTGGTCCCTCACTCTAAGCACAGGCTAGTGCTAGTTGACATTATACACTATGCACTAGACATGTACCAAGAATTAGAGAGTTGCTACTATATCCCGTCCTTCCTGTTCACTCTTGTTGATGTGTTGTGTTTGGTCCCTCACTCTAAGCACAGGCTAGTGCTAGTTGACAGTATACTCTATGCACTAGACATGTACCAAGAATTAGAGAGTTGTTACTTTATCCCGTCCTTCCCTTCCACTCTTGTTGATGTGTTATGTTTGGTACCTCACTCTAAGTACAGGCTAGTGCTAGTTGACAGTATACACTATGCACTAGACATGTACCAAGACTTAGAGTTGTTGTTACTATATCCCGTCCTTCCCCCTTCCATGTTGTTGATGTTTGGTGGTCCACTCTAAGCACAGGCTAGTGCTAGTTGACATTATACACTATGCACTAGACATGTACCAAGAATTAGAGAGTTGTTACTTTATCTCGTCCTTCCCTTCCACTCTTCTTGATGTGTTGTGTTTGGTCCCTCATTCTAAGAACAGGCTAGTGCTAGTTGACATTATACACTATGCACTAGACATGTACCAAGACTTAGAGAGTTGTTACTTTATCCCGTCCTTCCCTTCCACTCTTGTTGATGTGTTGTGTTTGGTCCCTCACTCTAAGCACAGGATAGTGCTAGTTGACAGTATACACTATGCACTAGACTTAGAGACTTGTTACTTCATCCCATCCTTACCTTCCAGTCTTGTTGATGTGTTGTGTTTGGTCCCTCAATCTAAGCACATGCTAGTGCTAGTTGACATTATATACTGTGCACTAGACATGTCCCAAGAATTAGAGCGTTGTTACTTTATCCCGTCCTTCCCTTCCACTCTAGTTAATGTTGTGTTTGGTCCCTCACTCTAAGCACAGGCTAGTGCTAGTTGACAGTATACACTATGCACTAGACATGTACCAAGACTTAGAGAGTTGTTACTTTATGCCGTCCTTCCCTTCCACTCTTGTTGATGTGTTGTTTTTGGTCCCTCACTCTAAGCACAGGCTAGTGCTAGTTGACATTATACACTATGCACTAGACATGTACCAAGACTTAGAGAGTTGTTAGTTGATGCCGTCCTTCCCTTCCACTCTTGTTGATGTGTTGTGTTTGATCCCTCATTCTAAGCACAGGCTTGTGCTAGTTGACATTATACACTATGCACTGGACATGTACCAAGAATTAGAGAGTTCTTCCTTTGTCCTGTCCTTCCCTTCCACTTTTGTTTATTTGTTGTGGTCCCTCACTCTAAGTTCAGGCTAGTGCTAGTTGACATTATACACTATGCACTGTACCGAGAATTTGAGAGTTGTTACTTTATCCCATCCTTCTCTTCCACTTTTGTTGATGTTGTTTTGGTCCCTCACTCACTCTAAGCACAGGCTAGTGCTAGTTGACATTATACACTATGCATAGGATGTACCAAGACTTAGGAGATATGTTACTTTATCCGGTCCTTCCCTTACCACTTTGTTGACTTGTGTTTGGTCCTCACTCTAAGCACAGGCTAGTGCTAGTTGACAGTATACACTATGGATTAGACATATACCAATACTTAGAGAGTTGTTACTTTTCCTGTCCGTCCTTCCCTTCCCACTTTTGTTGATGTTGTGGTTTGGTCCTCAATCTAAGCACTAGGCTAGTGCTAGTTGACATTTTATACTATGCACTAGACATGTACCAATGAATTGAGTTTTTACTTTATCCCGTCCTTCCCTTCCACTCTTGTTGACGTTTGGGTTTTTCCTCACTCTAGCACAGGCTTAGTGCTAGTTGACATTATACACTAGACATGTACCAAGAATTAGAGAGTTGTTCCTTCATCCCGTCCTTCCCTTCCACTCTTGTTGATGTTTTGTGGTCCCTCACTCTAAGCACAGGCTAGTGCTAGTTGACAGTATACACTATGCACTAGACATGTACAAGAATTGAGAGAGTTGCTACTTTATCCCGTCCTTCCCTTCCACCTACTTGTTGGTTTCGTTTGGTTTTTCCTCACTCTAAGCACAGGCTAGTGCTAGTTGACATTATACACTAGACATGTACCAAGACTTCTTAGGAGAGTTGTTACTTTATCTCGTACTTCCCTTCCACTCTTGTTGATGTGTTGTGTTTGGTTCCTCACTCTAAGCACAGGCTAGAGTGCTAGTTGACATTATACACGATGCACTAGACATGTACCAAGAATTAGAAAGTTGTTACTTTATCTCAGTCCTTCCCTTCCAGTCTTGTTGATGTGTTCTGTTTGGTCCCTCACTCTAAGCACAGGCTAGTGCTAGTTGACAGTATACATATGCACTAGACATGTACCAAGAATTAGAAAGTTGTTACTTTATCTGTCCTTCCTTCCAGTCTTGTTGATGTGTTCTGTTTGGTCCCTCACTTCTTAAGCACAGGCTAGTGCTAGTTGACGTATACACTATGCACTAGACATGTACCAAGACCATTAGAGAGTTGTTACCTTTATCCCGTCCTTCCCTTCCAGTCTTGTTGATTGTGTTCTGTTTGGTCCTCACTCTAAGCACAGGCTAGTGCTAGTTGACATTATACACTATGCACTAGGACATGTACCAAGAATAGAGAGTTGTACTATATCCCGTCCTTCCTGTTCACTCTTGTTGAGTGTTGTGTTTGGTCCCTCACTCTAATGCACAGGCTAGTGCTAGTTGAACATTATACACCTTGCCACTAGATATGTACCAAGGAATTAGAGAGTTGTTACTTTATCTCGTCCTTCCCTTCCACTCTTCTTGATGTGTTGTGTGTTTGGTCCTCACTCTAAGCACAGGATAGCTGCTAGTTGACAGTATACTCTATGCCACTAGGACATGTATTACCAAGACAATCCACTGTTGTTGATGTTTGGTGGTCCTTCACTCTATGCACTAGGCTAGTGCTAGTTGACATTATACACCTTGCACTAGATATGTACCAAGAATTAGAGAGTTGTTACTTTATCTAGTCCAGGCTAGTGCTAGTTGACATTATACACTATGCACTATACATATACCAAGAATTAGAGTTGTTACTTTATCCCGTCCTTCCCTTCCACTCTTGTTGATGTTTTGTGGTCCCTCACTCTTAGCACAGGCTAGTGCTAGTTGACATTATACACTATGCGCTAGACATGTACCAAGAATTAGAGAGTTGTTACTTTATCCCGTCCTTCCCTTCCACTCTTGTTGATGTGTTGTGTTTGGTTCCTCACTCTAAGCACAGGCTAGTGCTAGTTGACATTATACACTAGACATGTACCAAGACTTAGAGAGTTGTTACTCTAGCACAGGCTAGTGCTAGTTGACATTATACACTAGACATGTACCAAGAGAGTTGTTACCCTTCCACTCTTGTTGATGTGTTGTGTTTGGTTCCTCACTCTAAGCACAGGCTAGTGCTAGTTGACATTATACACTAGACATGTACCAAGACTTAGAGAGTTGTTACTTTATCTCGTACTTCCCTTCCACTCTTGTTGATGTGTTGTGTTTGGTTCCTCACTCTAAGCACAGGCTAGTGCTAGTTGACATTATACACGATGCACTAGACATGTACCAAGAATTAGAAAGTTGTTACTTTATCTCGTCCTTCCCTTCCAGTCTTGTTGATGTGTTCTGTTTGGTCCCTCACTCTAAGCAACAGGCTGGAGTGCTAGTTGACCGTATACACTATGCACTAGAACATTGTACCAATGACTTAGAGAGTTGTTACTTTATCCCGTCCTTCCCTTCCACTCTTGTTGATGTGTTGTGTGGTTGGGTCCCTCACTCTAAGCACAGGCTTAGTGCTAGTTGACATTTTATACACTATGCACCAGACATGTACCAAGAATTAGAGGAGTTTTTTACTTTATCCCATCCTTCCTTATTCCAGTCTTGTTGATGTGTTGTGTTTGGTCCCTCACTCTAAGCACAGGCTAGTGCTAGTTGACATTATACACTATGCACTAGACATGTACCAAGAATTAGAGAGTTGCTACTATATCCCGTCCTTCCTGTTCACTCTTGTTGATGTGTTGTGTTTGGTCCCTCACTCTAAGCACAGGCTAGTGCTAGTTGACAGTATACTCTATGCACTAGACATGTACCAAGAATTAGAGAGTTGTTACTTTATCCCGTCCTTCCCTTCCACTCTTGTTGATGTGTTATGTTTGGTCCCTCACTCTAAGCACAGGCTAGTGCTAGTTGACAGTATACACTATGCACTAGACATGTACCAAGACTTAGAGAGTTGTTACTTTACCCGTACCCGTTACCTTCCCTTCCACTGTTGTTGATGTTTGGTGGTCCTTCACTCTAAGCACAGGCTAGTGCTAGTTGACATTATACACTATGCACTAGACATGTACCAAGAATTAGAGAGTTTTGTTACTTTTATCTCGTCCTTCCTTCCACTCTTCTTGATGTGTTGTGTTTGGTCCCTCATTCTAAGCACAGGCTAGTGCTAGTTGACATTATACACTATGCACTAGACATGTACCAAGACTTAGAGAGTTGTTACTTTATCCCGTCCTTCCCTTCCACTCTTGTTGATGTGTTGTGTTTGGTCCCTCACTCTAAGCACAGGATAGTGCTAGTTGACAGTATACACTATGCACTAGACTTAGAGACTTGTTACTTCATCCCATCCTTACCTTCCAGTCTTGTTGATGTGTTGTGTTTGGTCCCTCAATCTAAGCACATGCTAGTGCTAGTTGACATTATATACTGTGCACTAGACATGTCCCAAGAATTAGAGCGTTGTTACTTTATCCCGTCCTTCCCTTCCACTCTAGTTAATGTTGTGTTTGGTCCCTCACTCTAAGCACAGGCTAGTGCTAGTTGACAGTATACACTATGCACTAGACATGTACCAAGACTTAGAGAGTTGTTACTTTATGCCGTCCTTCCCTTCCACTCTTGTTGTGTGTTGTTGTTTTTTGTCCCTCCACTCTAAGCACAGGCTAGTGCTAGTTGACATTATACACTATGCACTAGAACATGTACCAAGACTTAGAGAGTTGTTAGTTGATGCCGTCCTTCCCTTCCACTCTTGTTGATGTGTTGTGTTTGATCCCTCATTCTAAGCACAGGCTTGTGCTAGTTGACATTATACACTATGCACTGGACATGTACCAAGAATTAGAGAGTTCTTCCTTTGTCCTGTCCTTCCCTTCCACTTTTGTTTATTTGTTGTGGTCCCTCACTCTAAGTTCAGGCTAGTGCTAGTTGACATTATACACTATGCCACTGTACCGAGAATTTGAGAGTTGTTACTTTAATCCCATTCCTTCTCTTCCACTTTTGTTGATGTTGTTTTGGTCCCTCACTCACTCTAAGCACAGGCTAGTGCTAGTTGACATTATACACTATGCACTGGACATGTACCAAGAATTAGAGAGTTCTTCCTTTGTCCTGTCCTTCCCTTCCACTTTTGTTTATTTGTTGTGGTCCCTCACTCTAAGTTCAGGGCTATAGTGCTAGTTGACATTACACTATGCACTGTACCGAGAATTTTAGAGTTGTTACTTTATCCCATCCTTCTCTTCCCACTTTTGTTGATGTTGTTTTGGTGTCCCTCACTCACTTAAGCACAGGCTAGTGCTAGTTGACATTTATACACTATGCACTAGGCATGTACCAAGGACTTAGAGATATGTTACTTTATCCCGTCCTTCCCTTCCACTCTTGTTGATTTTGTGTGGTTTCCCGGTCTCACTAAGCAACAGGCTAGTGCTAGTTGACAGTATACACTATGGATTAGACATATACCAATACTTAGAGAGTTGTTACTTTATCCTGTCCTTCCCTTCCACTTTTGTTGATGTTGTGTTTGGTCCCTCAATCTAAGCACAGGCTAGTGCTAGTTGACATTATATACTATGCACTAGACATGTACCAAGAATTAGAGTTTTTACTTTATCCCGTCCTTCCCTTCCACTCTTGTTGACGTTTGGTTTTTCCTCACTCTAAGCACAGGCTAGTGCTAGTTGACATTATACACTAGACATGTACCAAGAATTAGAGAGTTGTTCCTTCATCCCGTCCTTCCCTTCCACTCTTGTTGATGTTTTGTGGTCCCTCACTTTAAGCACAGGCTAGTGCTAGTTGACAGTATACACTATGCACTAGACATGTACCAAGAATTAGAGAGTTGCTACTTTATCCCGTCCTTCCCTTCCACTCTTGTTGACGTTTGGTTTTTCCTCACTCTAAGCACAGGCTAGTGCTAGTTGACATTATACACTAGACATGTACCAAGACTTAGAGAGTTGTTACTTTATCTCGTACTTCCCTTCCACTCTTGTTGATGTGTTGTGTTTGGTTCCTCACTCTAAGCACAGGCTAGTGCTAGTTGACATTATACACGATGCACTAGACATGTACCAAGAATTAGAAAGTTGTTACTTTATCTCGTCCTTCCCTTCCAGTCTTGTTGATGTGTTCTGTTTGGTCCCTCACTCTAAGCACAGGCTAGTGCTAGTTGACAGTATACACTATGCACTAGACATGTACCAAGAATTAGAAAGTTGTTACTTTATCTCGTCCTTCCCTTCCAGTCTTGTTGATGTGTTCTGTTTGGTCCCTCACTCTAAGCACAGGCTAGTGCTAGTTGACCGTATACTATGCACTAGACATGTACCAGACTTAGAGAGTTGTTACTTTATCCCGTCCTTCCCTTCCAGTCTTGTTGATGTGTTCTGTTTGGTCCCTCACTCTAAGCACAGGCTAGTGCTAGTTGACATTATACACTATGCACTAAGACATTGTACCATGAATTCTAGTAGAGTTGCTACTATATCCCGTCCTTCCTGTTCACTCTTGTTGATGTGTTGTGTTTGGTCCCTCACTCTAAGCACAGGCTAGTGCTAGTTGACATTATACACCTTGCACTAGATATGTACCAAGAATTAGAGAGTTGTTACTTTATCTCGTCCTTCCCTTCCACTCTTCTTGATGTGTTGTGTTTGGTCCCTCACTCTAAGCACAGGATAGTGCTAGTTGACAGTATACACTATGCACTAGACATGTACCAAGACTCCACTGTTGTTGATGTTTGGTGGTCCTTCACTCTAAGCACAGGCTAGTGCTAGTTGACATTATACACCTTGCACTAGATATGTACCAAGAATTAGAGAGTTGTTACTTTATCTAGTCCAGGCTAGTGCTAGTTGACATTATACACTATGCACTATACATATACCAAGAATTAGAGTTGTTACTTTATCCCGTCCTTCCCTTCCACTCTTGTTGATGTTTTGTGGTCCCTCACTCTTAGCACAGGCTAGTGCTGTTGACTTATACTATGCGCTAGACATGTACCAAGATTGAGAGTTGTTACTTTATCCCGTCCTTCCCTTCACTCTTGTTGATGTGTTGTGTTTGGTTCTCACTCTAAGCACGGGCTAGTGCTAGTTGACATTACACTAGACATGTACCAAGACTTAGAGAGTTGTTACTCTTAGCACAGGCTTAGTGCTAGTTGACATTATAATAGACATGTACCAAGAGAGTTGTTACCCTTCCACTCTTGTTGATGTGTTTTTTTGTGTTTGGTTCCTCACTCTAAGACAGGCTAGTGCTAGTTGACTTATACACTAGACATGTACCAAGACTTAGAGATTGTTGTTACTTTATCTCGTACTTCCCTTCCACTCTTGTTGATGTGTTGTGTTTTGGTTCCCTCACTCTAGCACCAGGCTAGTGCTAGTGACATTATACACTATGCGCCCCTAGACATGTACCAAGAATTAGAGAGTGTTACTATTTCCCGTCCTTCCTTCCACTCTTGTTGATGTGTTTGTGTTTTGTTTGGCCCCTCACTAGCACAGGCTAGTGTAGTGACCAATACACTCGACATGTACCAAAGACTAGAGAGTGTTACTCTAGCACAGGCTAGTGCTAGTTGACATTATACATAGACATAGTACCCAAAGAAGAGAGTTGTTTACCCTTCCCACTCTTGTTGATGTGTTTGGTTTGGTCCCTCACTCTAAAGCACAGGTAGTTTGCTAGAATTGACATTATACATAGCACAGACAATGTACCAAGACCCTTAGATGAGTTGTTAGTTTTTATTTTTCTCGTATCCCTTCCCTTCCCCCAGTTTGTTGATGTGGTTGTGTTTGGTCCCTCACTCTAAGCACAGGATAGTGTAGTTGACATTAACACTATGCACTAACTTAGAAGAAGTTGTTACTTATATCCCGTCCTTCCTTCCATCTTGTTGATGTGTTGTGTTTGGTCCCTCACTCTAAGCACAGGCTAGTAGTAGTTGACATTAGATGCACTAGACATGTACCCAAGAATTAGAAAGTTGTTATTTATCGTCCTTCCCTTCCATCTTGTTGATGTGTTCTGTTTGGTCCCTCTCTAGCACAGGTAGTGAGTTGCATACACTATGCACTAGACAATGTACAAGATTAGAGAGTTGTTACTTTATCCCGTCCTTCCTTCCACTGTTGTTGATGTTTGGTGGTCCTTCACTCTAAGCACAGGCTAGTGCTAGTTGACATTGTTTTTATTTACACTATGCATCTAGACATAGTACAAGAATTTAGAGAGTTGTTTACTTTATCTCGTCCTTCCCTGTTCCACTCTTCTTGATGTGTTGTGTTTGGTCCCTCATTCTAAGCACAGGTATAGTGCTAGTTGACATTATTACACTATGCACTAGACATGTACCAAGACTTAGACGAGTTGTTACTTTTATCCCGTCCTTCCCTTACATCCTTCCACTCTGTGATGTGTTGTGTTTGGTTCCCTCACTCTAAGCACTAGGATAGTGCTAGTTGACAGTGATACACTATGCACATAGACTTAGAGACTTAGTTGACTTCATCCCATCCTTACCTTACCAGTCTTGTTGATGTGTTGTGTTTGGTCCCTCAATCTAAGCACATGCTAGTGCTAGTTGACATTATTATTCATGTGCACTAGACATGTCCCAAGAATTAGAGGCGTTGTTTACTTTATCCCGTCCTTCCCTTCCACTCTAGTTAATGTTGTGTGGTCCCTCACTCTAAGCAGAGTAGTGCTAGTTGACAGTATACACTATGCACTAGACATGTACCAAGACTTAGAGAGTTGTTACTTTATGCCGTCCTTCCCTTCCACTCTTGTTGATGTGTTTTGTTTTTGGTCCCTCAACTCTAAGCACAGGCTAGTGCTAGTTGACATTATACACTATGCACTAGACATGTACCAAGACTTAGAGAGTTGTTAGTTTATGCCGTCCTTCCCTTCCACTCTTGTTGATGTGTTGTGTTTGATCCCTCATTCTAAGCACAGGCTTGTGCTAGTTGACATTATACACTATGCACTGGACATGTACCAAGAATTAGAGAGTTCTTCCTTTGTCCTGTCCTTCCCTTCCACTTTTGTTTATTTGTTGTGGTCCCTCACTCTAAGTTCAGGCTAGTGCTAGTTGACATTATACACTATGCACTGTACCGAGAATTTGAGAGTTGTTACTTTATCCCATCCTTCTCTTCCACTTTTGTTGATGTTGTTTTGGTCCCTCACTCACTCTAAGCACAGGCTAGTGCTAGTTGACATTATACACTATGCACTAGGCATGTACCAAGACTTAGAGATATGTTACTTTATCCCGTCCTTCCCTTCCACTCTTGTTGATTTTGTGTTTGGTCCCTCACTCTAAGCACAGGCTAGTGCTAGTTGACAGTATACACTATGGATTAGACATGTACCAATACTTAGAGAGTTGTTACTTTATCCTGTCCTTCCCTTCCACTTTTGTTGATGTTGTGTTTGGTCCCTCAATCTAAGCACAGGCTAGTGCTAGTTGACATTATACACTATGCACTAGACATGTACCAAGAATTAGAGTTTTTACTTTATCCCGTCCTTCCCTTCCACTCTTGTTGACGTTTGGTTTTTCCTCACTCTAAGCACAGGCTAGTGCTAGTTGTCATTATACACTAGACATGTACCAAGAATTAGAGAGTTGTTACTTCATCCCGTCCTTCCCTTCCACTCTTGTTGATGTTTTGTGGTCCCTCACTCTAAGCACAGGCTAGTGCTAGTTGACAGTATACACTATGCACTAGACATGTACCAAGAATTAGAGAGTTGCTACTTTATCCCGTCCTTCCCTTCCACTCTTGTTGACGTTTGGTTTTTCCTCACTCTAAGCACAGGCTAGTGCTAGTTGACATTATACACTAGACATTTACCAAGAATTAGAGAGTTGTTACTTCATCCCGTCCTTCCCTTCCACTCTTGTTGATGTTTGGTGGTCCTTCACTCTAAGCACAGGCTAGTGCTAGTTGACATTATACACCTTGCACTAGATATGTACCAAGAATTAGAGAGTTGTTACTTTATCTCGTCCTTCCCTTCCACTCTTCTTGATGTGTTGTGTTTGGTCCCTCACTCTAAGCACAGGATAGTGCTAGTTGACAGTATACACTATGCACTAGACATGTACCAAGACTTAGAGAGTTGTTACTTTATCCCGTCCTTCCCTTCCACTGTTGTTGATGTTTGGTGGTCCTTCACTCTAAGCACAGGCTAGTGCTAGTTGACATTATACACTATGCACTATAGATATACCTAGAATTAGAGTTGTTACTTTATCCCGTCCTTCCCTTCCACTCTTGTTGATGTTTTGTGGTCCCTCACTCTTAGCACAGGCTAGTGCTAGTTGACATTATACACTATGCGCTAGACATGTACCAAGAATTAGAGAGTTGTTACTTTATCCCGTCCTTCCCTTCCACTCTTGTTGATGTGTTGTGTTTGGTTCCTCACTCTAAGCACAGGCTAGTGCTAGTTGACATTATACACTAGACATGTACCAAGACTTAGAGAGTTGTTACTTTATCTCGTACTTCCCTTCCACTCTTGTTGATGTGTTGTGTTTGGTTCCTCACTCTAAGCACAGGCTAGTGCTAGTTGACATTATACACGATGCACTAGACATGTACCAAGAATTAGAAAGTTGTTACTTTATCTCGTCCTTCCCTTCCAGTCTTGTTGATGTGTTCTGTTTGGTCCCTCACTCTAAGCACAGGCTAGTGCTAGTTGACAGTATACACTATGCACTAGACATGTACCAAGAATTAGAAAGTTGTTACTTTATCTCGTCTTTCCCTTCCAGTCTTGTTGATGTGTTCTGTTTGGTCCCTCACTCTAAGCACAGGCTAGTGCTAGTTGACCGTATACACTATGCACTAGACATGTACCAAGACTTAGAGAGTTGTTACTTTATCCCGTCCTTCCCTTCCACTCTTGTTGATGTGTTGTGTTTGGTCCCTCACTCTAAGCACAGGCTAGTGCTAGTTGACATTATACACTATGCACCAGACATGTACCAAGAATTAGAGAGTTTTTACTTTATCCCGTCCTTCCTTACCAGTCTTGTTGATGTGTTGTGTTTGGTCCCTCACTCTAAGCACAGGCTAGTGCTAGTTGACATTATACACTATGCACTAGACATGTACCAAGAATTAGAGAGTTGTTACTTTATCCCGTCCTTCCCTTCCACTCTTGTTGATGTGTTGTGTTTGGTCCCTCATTCTAAGCACAGGCTAGTGCTAGTTAACATTATACACTATGCACTAGACATGTACCAAGAATTAGAGAGTTCTTCCTTTATCCTGTCCTTCCTTCCACTTTTGTTTATGTGTTGTGGTCCCTCACTCTAAGTTCAGGCTAGTGCTAGTTGACTTTATACACTATGCACTGTACCGATAATTTGAGGGTTGTTACTTTATCCCTTCCTTCTCTTCCACTTTTGTTGATGTTGTGTTTGGTCCCTCACTCACTCTAAGCACAAGCTAGTGCTAGTTGACATTATACACTATGCACTAGACATGTACCAAGAAGTAGAAAGTTTTTACTTTATCCCGTCCTTCCCTTCCACTCTTCTTGATGTTCGGTTTTTCCTCACTCTAAGCACAGGCTAGTGCTAGTGCTAGTTGACATTATACACTATGCACTAGACATGTACCAAGACTTAGAGATATGTTACTTTATCCCGTCCTTCCCTTCCACTCTTGTTGATTTTGTGTTTGGTCCCTCACTCTAAGCACAGGCTAGTGCTAGTTGACATTATACACTATGCACTAGACATGGACCAAGAATTAAAGAGTGTTACTTTTTCCCGTCCTTCCCTTCCACTCTTGTTGATATGTTGTGTTTGGTCCCTCACTCTAAGCACAGGCTAGTGCTAGTTGACAGTATACACTATTCACTAGAGATGTACCAAGAATTAGAGAGTTGCTACTTTATCCCGTCCTTCCCTTCCACTTTTGTTGAAGTTGTGTTTGGTCCCTCACTCTAAGCACAGGCTAGTGCTAGTTGAAATTATACACTATGCACTAGAAATGTACCAAGAATTAGAGAGTTGCTACTATATTCCGTCCTTTCCGTTCACTCTTGTTGATGTGTTGTCTTTTGTCCCTCACTCTAAGCACAGGCTAGTTGCTAGTTGACAAGTATACTCCTTTGCCACTAGACATTGTTACCAAAGGAATTAGAGAGTTGTTTACTTTTATCCCAGTCCTTCCCTTCCACTTTTGTTGATTGATTGTGTTTGGTCCCTCCTCTCTAAGCACTGGCTAGTGCTAATGTTTGACATTATACACTTATGCACTAGACATTGTACCAAGAATTAGAAATTTTTAAGTTTTTTCTTTATCCCTTCCTTGTCCCTTCCCTTCCACTCTTGTTGATGTTCGGTTTTTCCTCACTCTAAGCACAGGCTAGTGCTAGTTGACATTATACACTAGACATGTACCAAGAATTAGAGAGTTGTTACTTCATCCCGTCCTTCCCTTCCACACTTGTTGATGTTTTGTGGTCCCTCACTCTAAGCACAGGCTAGTGCTAGTTGACATTATACACTATGCACTAGACATGGACCAAGAATTAAAGAGTTGTTACTTTTTCCCGTCCTTCCCTTCCACTTTTGTTGATGTTGTGTTTGGTCCCTCATTCTAAGCACAGGCTAGTGCTAGTTGACATTATACACTATGCACTAGACATTTACCAAGACTTAGAGAGTTGTTACTTTATCCCGTCCTTCCCTTCCACTCTTGTTGATGTTGTTTTTGTGTCCCTCACTCTAAGCACTGGCTAGTGCTAGTTGACAGTATACACTATGCAATAGACATGTACCTAGACTTAGAGAGTTGTTAGAGACTTGTTACTTCATCCCGTCCTTCCCTTCCACTTTTGTTGATGTTGTGTTTGGTCCCTCATTCTAAGCACAGGCTAGTGCTAGTTGACATTATACACTATGCACTAGACATGTACCAAGAATTAGAGAGTTGTTACTTTATCCCGTCCTTCCCTTCCACTCTTGTTGATGTTGTTTTGTGGTCCCTCACTCGAAGCACAGGCTAGTGCTAGTTGACAGTATACACTGCAATAGACATGTACCTAGAGAGTTGTTAGAGACTTGTTACTTCATCCCGTCCTTCCCTTCCAGTCTTGTTGATATGTTGTGTTTGGTCCCTCAATCTAAGCACAGGCTAGTGCTAGTTGACATTATATGCTATGCACTAGACATGTCCCAAGAATTAGAGAGCTGTTACTTTATCCCGTCCTTCCCTTCCACTCTAGTTAATGTTGTGTTTGGTCCCTCACTCTAAGCACAGGCTAGTGCTAGTTGACATTATACACTATGCACTAGACATGTACCAAGAATTAGAGAGTTGTTACTTTATCCCGTCCTTCCCTTCCACTCTTGTTGATGTGTTGTGTTTGGTCCCTCATTCTAAGCACAGGCTAGTGCTAGTTGACATTATACACTATGCACTAGACATGTACCAAGACTTAGAGAGTTGTTACTTTATCCCGTCCTTCCCTTCCACTCTTGTTGATGTTGTTTTGTGGTCCCTGACTCTAAGCACAGGCTAGTGCTAGTTGACATTATACACTATGCACTAGACATGTACCAAGAATTAGAGAGTTGTTACTTTATCCCGTCCTTCCCTTCCACTCTTGTTGATGTGTTGTGTTTGGTCACTCACTCTAAGCACTGGCTAGTGCTAGTTGACAGTATACACTATGCACTAGACTTAGAGACTTGTTACTTCATCCCGTCCTTCCCTTCCAGTCTTGTTGATGTGTTGTGTTTGGTCCCTCAATCTAAGCACAGGCCAGTGCTAGTTGACATTATATATTGTGCACTAGACATGTCCCTAGAATTAGAGCGTTGTTACTTTATCCCGTCCTTCCCTTCCACTCTAGTTAATGTTGTGTTTGGTCCCTCACTCTAAGCACACAGGCTAGTGCTAGTTAACAGTATACACTATGCACTAGACATGTACCAAGACTTAGAGAGTTGTTACTTTATGCCGTCCTTCCCTTCCACTCTTGTTGATGTGTTGTGTTTGGTCCCTCACTCTAAGCACAGGCTAGTGCTAGTTGACGTACACTATGCACTAGACATGTACCATGACTTAGAGTGTTGTTACTTACAAGAATTAGAGAGTTCTTACTTTATCCTGTCCTTCCTTTCCACTTTTGTTGATGTGTTGTGGTCCTTCACCCTAAGCACAGGCTACTGCTAGTTGACATTATACACTATGCACTGTACCGAGAATTTGACTGTTGTTTCTTTATCCCGTCCTTCTCTTCCACTTTTGTTGATTTTGTGTTTGGTCCCTCACTCACTCTAAGCACAGGCTACACTATGCACTAGACATGTACCAAGAATTAGAGAGTTGCTACTATATCCCGTCCTTCCTGTTCACTCTTGTTGATGTGTTGTGTTTGGTCCCTCACTCTAAGCACAGGCTAGTGCTAGTTGACATTATACACTATGCACTAGACATGTACCAAGAATTAGAGAGTTGTTACTTTATCCCGTCCTTCCCTTCTACTCTTGTTGATGTTGTTTTGTGGTCCCTCACTCTAAGCACAGGCTAGTGCTAGTTGACAGTATACACTATGCAATAGACATGTACCTAGACTTAGAGAGTTGTTAGAGACTTGTTACTTCATCCCGTCCTTCCCTTCCAGTCTTGTTGATGTGTTGTGTTTGGTCCCTCAATCTAAGAACAGGCTAGTGCTAGTTGACATATGCTATGCACTAGACATGTCCCAAGAATTAGAGAGTTGTTACTTTATCCCGTCCTTCCCTTCCACTCTAGTTAATGTTGTGTTTGGTCCCTCACTCTAAGCACAGGCTAGTGCTAGTTGACATTATACCTATGCCCTAGACATGTACCAAGACTTAGAGTGTTGTTACTTACAAGAATTAGAGAGTTCTTACTTTATCCTGTCCTTCCCTTCCACTTTTGTTGATGTGTTGTGGTCCCTCACTCTAAGCACAGGCTAGTGCTAGTTGACATTATACACTATGCACTGTACCGTAAAAATTTGACTGTTGTTACTTTATCCCGTCCTTCTCTTCCACTTTTGTTGATGTTGTGTTTGGTACCTCACTCACTCTAAGCACAGGCTACACTAGATATGTACCAAGACTTAGAGAGTACTTTATCCCGTCCTTCCCTTCGACTCTTGTTGATGTTGTGTTTGGTCCCTCACTCTAAGCACAGGCTAGTGCTAGTTGACATTATACACTATGTACTATACATGTACCAAGACTTAGAGAGTTGTTACTTTATGCCGTCCTTCCCTTCCACTCTTGTTGATGTTGTGTTTGGTCCCTCACTCTAAGCACAGGCTAGTGCTAGTTGACATTGTAGAGAGTTGTTACTATATCCCGTCCTTCCCTTCCACTGTTGTTGATGTGTTGTGTTTGGTCCCTCACTCTAAGCACAGGCTAGTGCTAGTTGACATTATACACTAAGCACTAGACATGCACCAAGACTTAGAGAGTTGTTACTTTATGCCGTCCTTCCCTTCCACTCTTGTTGATGTGTTGTGTTTGGTTCCTCACTCTAAGCACAGGCTAGTGCTAGTTGACAGTATACACTATGCACTGGACATGTACCAAGACTTAGAGAGTTGTTACTTTACGCCGTCCTTCCCTTCCACTCTTGTTGATGTGTTGTGTTTGGTCCCTCATTCTAAGCTCAGGCTCGTGCTTGTTGACAGTATACAGTTACACTATGCACTAGACATGTACCAAGTCTTAGAGAGTTGTTACTTTATGCCGTCCTTCTCTTCCACTTTTGTTGATGTTGTGTTTGGTCCCTCACTCACTCTAAGCACAGGCTACACTATGCACTAGACATGTACTAAGACTTAGAAAGTTCTTTATCCCGTCCTTCCCTTCGACTCTTGTTGGTCCTTCCCTTGACTCTTGTTGATATTGTGTTTGGTCCCTCACTCGAAGCACAGACTAGTGCTAGTTGACACTATACACTATGCATTAGACATGTACCAAGACTTAGAGAGTTGTTACTTTATGCCGTCCTTCCCTTCCACTCTTGTTGATGTTGTGTTTGGTCCCTCATTCTAAGCACAGGCTAGTGCTAGTTGACATTATACACTATGCACTAGACATGTACCAAGAATTAGAGAGTTGTAACTTTATCCCGTCCTTCCTTTCCACTTTTGTTGATGTTGTGTTTGGTCCCTCACTCTAAGCACAGGCTAGTGCTAGTTGACATTATACACTAAGCACTAGACATGTACCAAGACTTGAGTTGTTACTTTATCTCGTCCTTCCCTTCCACTCTTGTTGATGTGTTGTGTTTTGTCCCTCTCTCTAAGCACAGGCTAGTGCTAGTTGACATTATACACTATGCACTAGACATGTACCATGACTTAGAGAGTTGTTACTTTATTCCGTCCTTCCATTCCAGTCTGGTTGATGTGTTGTGTTGGTCCCTCACTCAAGCACAGGCTAGTGCTAGTTGACATTATACACTATGTACTAGACATGTACCAAGAATTAGAGAGTTGTTACTTTATCCCGTCCTTCCATTCCTCTCATGTTGATGTGTTGTGTTTGTTCCCTCACTCTAAGCACAGGCTGACATTATACACTATGCACTAGACATGTACCACGAATTTAGAGAGTTGTTACTTTATCTGGTCCTTCCCTTCCACTCTTGTTGATGTTGTGTTTGGTCCCTCATTCTAAGCACAGGCTAGTGCTAGTTGACATTATACACTATGCACTAGACATGTACCAAGAATTAGAGAGTTGTTACTTTATCCCGTCCTTCCCGTCCAGTCTTGTTGATGTGTTGTGTTTGGTCCCTCACTCTAAGCACAGGCTAGTGCTAGTTGACATTATGCACTATGCACTAGACATGTTCCATGACTTAGAGAGTTGTTACTTTATTCCGTCCTTCCATTCCAGTCTTGTTGATGTGTTGTGTTTGGTCCCTCACTCTAAGCACAGGCTAGTGTTAGTTGACATTATACACTATGCACTAGACATGTACCAAGAATTAGAGAGTTGTTACTTCATGCTAGTTGTCATTGTACACTATGTAATACATGTGCACCAAGAATTAGAAAGCTTCCATTAGAGAGCTTCCATTCTGAACATCGGATGTAGTTGTATTTAAAATGCACATTGTAGTCCTTGGAAATTTAAGTATAAATACAGTAGTCTTAAACTATGTTGTTGGCACTAATCTGAACCGTCTTGATGAGACATATATTTTTATTGAGAATAAAGAAAATAATCAAGATTTTTTCTTTAAAAGTGTATTTTATCCTTAGTGTACAATGGTTTATTACTGTGAAATGTGGGATGAGAAAAACAATACAAAGCTATAATTAATTGTTTACTTACTTGTATCATCACTGTCAATACGCCTGAAACCCGGTGTCTTTAAAACGTCCCAACACTAACCATGAGGTTCTTATCCCAACACTGTTGTCCCATACTGTGCTGACCAGTGGGCCAAATGTGCAGTTTATATTCTGGACCTGGTGGTCATTGCCAGGTCTGTAGTGATCTCTGACACTGCCCACCCAAGCCAGGGTCAAAGGTCACATCTGACCACTGAGTTAATCAAGGCAGCTGTAATTAAGGGAGTGATTGTCACACCTGGACAAACACAGGTACACACAGGTTAATTAAGGACAAATATTGATGGGATCCAGTCACAGCCATCTGACCACTCCTTTCACACTTGATTGGTCCTTGATTGGTTAATGAGCTAATTCGGTGATCTTAATTCACCACAATATGATGGGTGACACAAGCTTGGACAGATGTTGGATTTGTTTATACAAACTTATTTTATTAGTGTTTTCAATGTATAACATTTTAACATTGTATTATTTGAATAAACTTGTTTATGTCTTCGTATGCACACAATTATTCCATGAATTATTATTATCATTGTTAGATAATTTTCATAGTTGGAGAAAACTCATGCGAAATTTTGTATTATTGTTTTCAATGTACATGTATTATACTTTAATTTTGTTTTATTTGAAAGTTTGTAATTCTAATATACAGACTGAATTGTTAGTCACATGAACTATGCTTAGTATCAAATCACATTGAAAAAAACAACACATTGTAACACCACTTTGATATTGGAGAACACATAACTGAATCTGGGTATACAACTATCACAGGGTGAGTATGCCCATTTCTGTCTGCACTGTTCTTGATCCATACCTATATATGTTTCAGATGCTAAATAATAATTTTATATGTAGAAATTATATAATTTTGATACTTTGACAATAGTATCATCCGAACATCCCATGGCAGGTCCGTCCCCAGAATGGCCAGTTCACTGTAATTCATGTATACCTGTATTGGCACATCAAGGCAACTGCGTGTTTTGCAATCATGAACAGACATTTTCATTTGTGGCTGTGACTGGAGAAATGGGACTTGTGTGATTTGCGACCAGTGTAGATCCAGATCAGCCTGTGCATGCACACAGTCTGATCAAGATCTGCACAGTTCGGGTAATTTCATGCTTCTAACAAGAAAATAGCTCGTTATCAGGCTATAGCAATGTGTCTACGAGCTACACTGGTCTCAAATCCCATAGCACCAATTTATCCAGTCACAGCCACAAATGATAGTGAAGCTCATTAAAAATTAAACACACTGTATGTTTCTAGATGTCTGGGTTAGAGAGGTTTCACTGTACTGCCGTAGCATAATGTGTAAACGTTTGTTTGTTTTCATCTTCAGCGCCCGAAGTTGTGAGCTATGAACCCCTGTCCATATCCACGGACATGTGGAGTATAGGCGTCATCACCTACATCCTGTAAGTATCGCTACCATGGAACCTCTGTAAACCAGACACCCGTGGCACATCCCAGGGTGTCCGGTTTGGAGAGGCACCTATATCCTTTAAGTTTCACCCTAGTGGAACTTCTCTAAACCGGACAATGAATTTTTAATTCGAGGGAATGAATTGTTACTTCGAGGGAACGATTTGTTATGACGTGGGAACGAATTGTTGATTAGAGGGAACAAATTGATTGTTGAATTATGGGAACAAATTGTTAATTTGTGGGAACAAATTAATAAAACAAATAATCTATGTCCCCTGCTGGGCTCTGTAATGTCCCGAGTCAATTGTTTAATGTGTATTCTCATGTCATTCCCACGGGAACGAATTGTTACATCGTGGGAATGAATTGTTAAATTGAGGGAACAAATTGTCATTTTGTGGGAACAAATTGTTACTTTGAGGGAACAAATTGTTATATCATGGGAACGAGTTGTTGATTCGAGGGAACAAATTGTTAAATTGTGGGAACAAATTGTTATTTTGTGGGAACGAATTAATAAAAAATAATCCATGTCCCCTGTGGGGCTCCATATTATCCCGAATCAATTGTTTAATGTGTATTCTCATGTCATTTAATGTTTTACTGTATTATAATGTTACTTATATATGCAATTAGATTAGTGCAAAATTACTTATTGAAAGATTGGGTTACCAAATGTGTTTTGGTGTATAAATATTCACTTTCTTCCTGTTAATAGTTTGTGCTATAGTTTTGGAATTTTCACCCCAGTTAGTGCACATTTCATTATTTGTGAAACAGATGTGAGTACTTTTTATTACATGTGTTTCCTTATATTTTTACTGTACAATCTCTACTGTGTATGTTTGTTTTGAAATATTCTACCGGTATATGTTGGTTTATTGTTTTGACATGGGCCAGTGGTCATTGTGATTACATATCTTCCTGATCATGAAATTTTAACTTTAAATCAAACATTTCGATCTCAGTCATAACAGACCAAACTGCGTATTTTGTTACATAAGACTCGTGATTGTCAAAAAAAGTAATGGTTTATGCTGAACACTTCATTTTATGTACTCATTCTTGACATTTGTGTTCAAACAGTTTGGTTAGCCATCATGTAGAATCAGAATCAACCAATCAAGCTTCTTTAGTATGCATACATGTGTCTGTCCGGGGGAAAGGTCCAGACCTGACGTTAAACTTTAAAAATTTGTTGCCCGGTACATTTTACTTGCCCAAATCAGTTTTTCACTTTCCAGAAGATGATGCTCATGTTTTAAGTTCTTTATTTCTTTATTTATGACCGTTGTGTGCGTCTGTGTTACAGTCTGAGTGACACCATTTATGACCGTTATGTGCCGCCATGTTGCAGTCTGAGTGACACCATTTATGACCGTTATGTGCTGCTGTGTTGTTGTTTGAGTGACACCATTTATGACCGTTATGTGCTGCTGTGTTGCAGTCTGAGTGACACCATTTATGACCGTTATGTGCTGCTGTGTTACAGTCTGAGTGACACCATTTATGACCGTTATGTGGCGCCATGTTACAGTCTGAGTGACACCATTTATGACCATTATGTGCTGCTGTGTTGCAGTCTGAGTGACACCATTTATGACCGTTATGTGCTGCTGTGTTGCAGTCTGAGTAATACCATTTATGACCGTTATGTGCTGCTGTGTTACAGTCTGAGTGACACCATTTATGCCCGGTTATGTGCCAGCCATTGTTACCAGTATTTGAGTGACACATTTATGACCGTTTATGTTGCCACTTGTGAGTTTGAGTGACACCCATTTATGACCGTTATGTGCCTGTGTTTCGTCTGGTTGACACCATTTTTTGACCGTTAGTGCCGCTTGTGTTACCAGTTTGAGTGACACCAATTTTGAACCGTTATGTGCCGCCTTTGTTCAGTCTGGAGTGGACACCATTTATGACGTTATGTGCCCGTGTTACAGCTGGTTGGACACCATTTATGACCGTTATGTGCCGCTGTGTTCGTTGGTGACACCATTTATGACCGTTATGGTGGCGCTGTTTTGCAGTCTGAGTGAACCATTTTGGACCGTTATGTTGCCGCCTGTTACGTTGGAGGGACACCATTTATGGAGTTATGTGCCCGCCTGTTCAGTTGAGTGACACCATTTATGAGTTAAGGTGCCTGTGTTACAGTTGAGTGGACACCATTTTTATGGACCGTTATGTTGCGCTTGTTTCAGTCTGAGTGACACCATTTATGACCGTTATGTGACGCTGTACAGTCTGAGTGCACATTTATTTGACCGTATGTGCCGCTGTGTTACAGTCTGAGACACCATTTATGACGTTATTTGTGCCGCTGTGTTACAGTTTGAGTGACATTTGTGAACGTTATGTGCCGCTGTGTTGCAGTTCCTGAGTGATACCATTTTGACCGTTATGTGCCGCCATGTTACCAGTTTGAGTGAACAACCATAATGAAAACCGTTAAAAAAAAAAAAAAAAAATGTGAATGTTTGTGTTGCCAGTTGAGTTGAAAAAAAATTTAAAAATGAAACGTTATGTGCTGCTGTGTTGCAGTCCTGAGTGCACCATTTGACCGTTAGTGCCCGCCAGTTACCAGTCTTGAGTGACACCATTTTGCGAAAAGTGCCACTGTACAGTTCTGAGTGACACCATTTTGACCGATGTGCCGCTGTGTTTACCATCGAGTGACACCATTTATGAACCGTTGTTGTGCGGCTATGTGTTGCATGTTACAGTCCCTGAGGTGACACCATTTATGACCGTTATGTGCCTTGTGTTACAGTTCTGGGGGAGTGACACATTTATGACCGTTATGTGGCCGCTGTGTTTACAGTCTGAGTGACCCACCATTTATTTGACCGTTATGTGCTTTACTGTTGCTGTGTTCAGTCTGAGTGACACCATTTAGACCTTATGTGCCGCTGTGTTTAAGTTCCTGAGTTGACACCATATGAACTTGTCCGCAGTGTACAGTTCCTGAGTGACACCATTTATGACCGTATGTGCCTCGTGTTACAGTCTGAGTGACACCATTTATGACCGTTATGTGGGGCGCTGGACATTTATGACCGTTCCAGTGACACCATTTAGACCGTTATGTGCCGCTGTGTTACAGTCTGAGTGACACCATTTATGACCGTTATGTGCCGCTGTGTTACAGTCTGAGTGACACCATTTATGACCGTTATGTGCCGCTGTGTTACAGTCTGGGTGACACCATTTATGACCGTTATGTGCTGCTATTTTACAGCCTGAGTGGTGCGTCCCCATTTCTTGGCGACAACCAACAGGAGACGTACCACAACATCACCTCCATCAACTACGATTTCGAAGACGAATTCTTCAACGGGACCAGCGAACTTGCCAAGGATTTCATAAACAAACTCCTCATTAAAGACCAGAGGTCAGCTTGACAATTAACAGCTGTTTATTGCATTCAATACAGTTTGCGATTTTGTGTGTGTCCATTGGTATCCAGAGTTGGGTTCACATTTTTTAATGCCAATTTTCTTTGCAAACTCGTCAAAGACCAGGGGCTCGTTTCACTAAACTTTGTACGACTAATTATAAGATGTTCGTAAGTGCAAATTTAGGATCGTCTAGAAATTTCAATTGATGGAGTTACATTTATTGAGCATAGGCTGCATATGCAGCCTATGCTCAATAAATGTAAATCCAATCATTGTTTACAAGAAAACATTTGCTAATGTGAAATTTACATACTATCATAATTTTGCACTTATATACATTTTAGTCGTACAAAGTTTAGTGAAACGGCCCGCAGAGGTAGTGAATTACCCAATATGAAATCGTCTTTTATTCTGCCAGATTTAGAGGTTCCTTGTACATTCATGTGTCATTTGGTCTGTGCTCCCTGAGATGTGTTAAAAGAGAATACCATTATCTCTGCAGCCAGAAACTACATGTAGATTTGACATTCACTGATATTGTCATACTACATGCACAGCCTATGCAACCTCAAAGAGTTTGTTTGTCAGTATGTATGTCCGAGCTTTGCATTAAAAATGTTCAATACCAATTACATGTATCTCTTTACCAGAAGTTGAATTAACTTGAAACTTCATTATGTTTGTTTATCTTTCGACAGTGATATTTTCATACTACAGCCCATCCATTCTACCCTGTTTTTTGTGGGATTGTACTGTTCGGCATTCCATAAATGAATACTTCTAACAAACAGTATTGATCATTATCAGGCTATGGGACTACAGGCTACACAAATGTGCTTCTGGAACTGGATCTACACTGGTCACACATCCCATAAGCCCTATTCCTCCAGTCACGGTAACAATTCTGAAATGTTCATATGCCAGAAGTATATTCTAAATTTATTTGGTTCACAGCCCCATTAACCCGGCCTAAAATTACCTTCCGTTGACAGACCATTAAAAACCATTAAGTTAAATCAAATCATTTGGTTCAACTGCTACAGTGGAACCTCTCTAAACCGGACACCCTGGGGATCCCAGGGTGTCCGGTTTAGGGAGGTTCCACTGATTAAAGAGGTTCCACTGATTAAAGAGGTTCCACAGTAATTAAGCACTCCATGAACAGAGTTTGTCATTTTCAATCATGAAGAGACACGACGATGACATAAATGACATTGAAACCCATCTAAATATTATTTTTTCGATGTAAATATTCTGTTCTGATTTTGGAATTTTCTCCCAATGCAGCAGGTTAAATACCGTACGGGATCCAACCTGTTGGCCCGGCCTTAAATGACCTTAGCTGTTGATAGTTTGTTAAGCACCAATAAACAAACAAGTGATTGTATGTATGTGGCTGTGCCTGGAGAAATGGGCCATAACGGTTTTGAGTTTTACGACCAGTGTAGATCCAGATAAGCCTGTGCATCCAAACAGTCTGATCAGGATCTGCACTGTTCGCCATTGCATCAATGAAACACCAGTCCTGTCGAACAAGGAATATAGATGGTTATCAGGCTACAGGAGTATTATTGATCAGGAGCTACATAGATATACTATCACTCCAGGTAATGTTATATATTGCTTGTTAGAAACATGATGGGTGTTTTATTGATGGAATGATGAACATTACAGATCCTGATCAGACTGTGCGGATGCACAGGCTGATCTGGATCTACACTGGTCACAATACCCATAAGCGTATTTTACGCAATTATTTTAGCTGAATACGCATTGTTTATCAAAAGTGGGAGTACAAAATACGCACAGCAATGTGAAAATATGCATTGATTTTCAAATTGAGTAGTGAAAATACTGTCATAAAGTTGAAATTTCACTTTGTTGAGCGGCAAAAAGCAAACAGCAGTGTTTGCTTTTTTGCAGCTCAAATAAGTGATATTTATAAGTGTTATATTTGTTTATCCTTTGTTCCCTATATGGTAATGAAGAAAATAAATAGTCCATTTGTAATCAGGGGGTATAGTACGCTTTAGACACAAAGCTTATCTGGAGCTCTGATATGTTTGGTTAGTATGGTACATTGAGTACCCAGTAGTTTATCATGTCACGGCTGGTTTTGTGTTTCCAGAAAGCGAGCGACGATCAAAGACTGCCTCAAACACCCATGGATTAAGGTGAGATTTGCCGGCACATTCCATACATGTTCCAAGTTCTGCAATAATCAGCAAATATATACAGCGAGTACAATTGTTTTCCTTCTATGCACAAGGCATGTGTAATTGTTACAGCATATTTCTCTACTGTTTCTTATGGGATCATTCTCATATATAACCAAGGCATGCTTAATGGAAAATAGAAAAATACAGAAAATACAGAAAATACAGAAAATCGTAGTTGAACCTGTTCTAAAGACCACCTGGGAATACCAATTCCCTGTCTATAGCAGCCAAGCTTTTGTTTTCTCCATTACTCGGTTACCACATAAACGACCTGCAAATAAAGACCACTTGTGAATAAAGGCCATATTTTTCTCTTCCCATGGCTGGCCATTATTCGCAGGTTTGACTGTATCTGCTAAATATGTCTAACTAGCTCTGATTTTTTATACCGTCAGTCTCGGTAGAGCCGGGAAGCATATAGTGTTTGGGCTGTGTGTCCGTCTGTGTGTGTCCGTGTGTATGGTTAAGAAGTTTGCCGGAGTTTCTCCAATCTGTCATAACTTTTCTATCCCTTGAAGGATTACTTCAGTATTTCAGTATATTATACATGTGTACAAATACCACACATCCATGCTGCCATGAATATGACCTTGACCATTTGACCTTCACAATTTGGCTTAGCAGTTTCAGGTAAGAAGTTTGCTGGAGTCGGCCAACAGATGCATTTGTGTGGTCAATATTTCTTGTTTTAATATATAATTCTAATTTCTGCTTTACAAGCAAATTTTCTGGTTTCAGCAACAGTCTGTCCACCTAGTATTCCCTTAACAATGCCCGAGTTTACAATATAAATAAGTCGGAATGTTACCTACATATTTCTTATTCTAACAGTTGACCATGGAAAAGCAAATTCCGGTATACAATATATATTTGGAGGCTTTTAACCATTCAGCTTTTATAGTAGAACTTGCAATAAATTCCAATCTATTTATTAACATACCATCTGCTCTACTGTCTGTTTCACGAAACCTGCCCAAATATTACAGCCATATAAACAATGCAAAAACATTAGTTTTTATGCCACCGGGTTTCGAAGAAACGGGTGGCATATAGTGTTTGGACCGTCCGTCTGTCCGGGCACACATTAGGGTACTTATGTGGCTAGCCCCACAGGGTTATGGACTTAGTAAAGGATAGGGTTGGTTACAATTAGCCACCTAAAAAATCCTTTTATGTGGCTAAAAATCGTTTTATGTGGCTAATATTTAACATGTGATAAGCCACATAAGTATAGTACTGTAAGAACGTCCGTCCATCTGTCCGTCCTTCCGTCACACTTTTCGGTTAACCACTTTGTCACAGTTTCTCAAATATGCTGCAGGTGGCATCCGCGTTCGACAGACGCAGTTCTTGTTGGATGATATTAAATTTAATCAAAATTTAAGAATGTGCCTTCTTTTTATTTCGTGAAATTTTGTTAAATATTGATTTTATAACGAAAAAATGATTTGTCTATAGAAATTTAACATGGGGGAAAATGAGGGACGAGTCCAAAAATAAAATGGAATTTGAATCCGAAAACTGGCTAGATAGCTTGGAAATGATCTAAGAAAACAAAAGTTAAATTTTGAAAATCGGCCCAGTATTTCTGAAATTCAAAATATTTCCCCATGTTAAATCTCCATAGACATCACTTTAACATGGGGGAATTGTTTTTTCGCAATAAAATCAATATTTGACAAAATTTGACGAAATAAAAAGAAGGCTCGTTCTTAAATTTTGCTTTAATTTAATATTATCAAAATAAATATTGTTTTTGCATTGTTTATATAGTCGTAAAATTTGGGCAGCTTTTGTGAAACAGACAGTAGTGACATCACAAACCACTATCATTCTGTATTATATCTGTACCCATGTTATAGTTAGAATTATACCTGGGCTGCCAGTTGATAGAACGGACCATATACTGGTTCCTCCTTATAGGAATCATGATTTGCCTTGTTTGGCCCTCGGGTACGTTTCTACCTTTGGCTCTTGTTACCTGGGAGTTGAATTGGGTTATTGCCCATTATAAAAGTAGTATGATTATTACTGATACTATTGCTTTTGGGAGAGGGCGAAGCGATTCTGGTGTGGCGAGGACCTGGCATCAGATCAGGATTATTCTTATTTCAGGGCTGAATATATAGTTTGATTTAGGAATTTTCCCCATATATGTACAGGTAATATATGGGATTTAGTACTAAACCCATTGACCTGGCCTTAAATGACCTTAGCTGTTGATAGGCCGTTAAACCCCAACAAACAAACAAACAACATTTGTGAGTAGACCTAGATCAGCCTGCACATATTCGCAGTCAGATCAGGGCCTACACGGTTTTCTATGCATTAAAGTATCAAAATATAGTCTGTATTTGCACAATATTTCACGGCTGAATATATATTTTTTATGTAGCTATTCAGTTCTGATTTTGAGATTTTCCCCCCATCTAATCACGGGAAATACAGCTTTCAACGCCATTGACCCAGCCTAAGATCTGTTGACAGGCTGTTAAAGAGAAGAAAAAAATTGTACACAATTTCAAACCATGTTGCAGTATATGAGCGAGCTGTGGTACATATTGTAGCAACGCACGGTCCGTGTTATCAGCCATCAGCCATCAGCCCAAGTAGAGTACATGTAGCAGTAACCCATGTCCCATTTCTCATGTATTTCCTGTATCTCAGGGGCCCGTTTCACTAAACTTTGTACGACTAAAATGTCCGTAAGTGCAAAATTATGATAGTCTGTAAATATCACATTAACAATGTTTTCTTGTAAACAATGATTGGATTTACATTTATTGAGCATAGGCTGCATATGCAGCCTATGCTCAATAAATGTAAATCCATCAATTGAAATCTCCAGACGATCCTAAATTTGCACTTACGAACATTTTAGTCGTACGAAGTTTAGTGAAACGGGCCCCGTGGACATACATTTTCTGCTCATAGATAATTGACTTCATAATTGACTTCCATAAAATAACTTTATGTACTAATGTCCCTAAGTACACTTTGAGGGAGTATTTTTCAATTTATGCATATATTAATATTTTTGTTCAATGAAATAAAACTAGGTTTTAAAATAAGAAACAATGGATGTGATAATCTAATAAATAGACTACATAAATGATATATATTTTTTTTATTTTGTTTCATATGAAATAAATAAATACTTCCTCCAATGGCACATATTTCGATTAGTACACTTAGCAATATTGGTGAAATTAGCTACTTATTTACACCACTTTCTCTGTAATCTGTGTTCTGCTGATTGGTATTTGTAAACGCTATATTGGTTTTGGTTATAGTGTGAAAGAGTAAAAAAAATAAAAAATTCTCCTTCCCCTGAAGTTGTCTCCATGTTTACAAAATCATTGGCACATTTCTGCATCATTTTCTGCAAACAAACTCACAAATAGACAGATGAGACAGAGATCCTCGAACATCTGCAACAAACATAAATTCTACCCCTGTCTGTTTCACGAAAGCTGCCCAAATTTTACGGCTATATAAACAATGCAAAAACTTATTTTTTTTATAATATTAAAGTTTATAAAAATTTAAGAGTGAGCCTTCTTTTTATTTCGTAAAATTTGGTCCAATATTGATTTTATTGCAAAAAATCAATATTTGACCAAATTTCACAAAATAAAAAGAAGGCTCATTCTTAAATTTTGCTACAATTTAATATTATCGAAAAAAAATATTGTTGTTTCATTATTTATATAGCCGTAAAATTTGGGTAGGTTTCGTGAAACAGACAGTAAATAGGCTACCAGAATTATTGCAAATAGCGTATCCCCAGATCAGATTGCATAAATATGCAGTCTGATCTGGGGCTACGCTGCTTGCAATTATAAAAGATTTTTATCAGCTGGTGGCTAATTTATATGGCATATTATGCCATATCTGTGCACATTTATATAGTCATAAACTGGTCACCTATGTGGTCACCTATATACTCTATAGGATTTGTTAATCTTTACAATATTTTGTCACCTGTTTGTTTTGTGGTTTTTTTTTGTTGCGCCCGCTTGCGGAAAGCGCGATATAGTCGGCACTTTGTACGTACGTGCGACCGGTTAAAGTTTTTTGGTTAAAGTTTTTCCTTATACTATATCTCTGCAACTGCTTCGCCCATTACCTTGAAACTTCATATGGGTGTTTATCATCATCGTCATGCCCGCTTGCGGAAAGCACGATATAGTCGCCACTTTGGCGTACGTCCGTCTGTCCGTATGTCCGTGTGCGGTTAAAGTTTTTTGGTTTAAGTTTTTTGGTTAAACTTTTTCCGTCTACTATATCTCTTTTGTTAGTGTCCATTCCTCGCCCCAAGGCGCATCATGCAGGCTGCGGCCATCTAGTATTGTTAAAGTATTAATTATTACCGATAAAGGTACATGCCCACTCAGTAGGCACAAAATGTTCTTTATCAGAATTAAATAAGTGTGTAATTGTGTCACTATTCCAATAGTTCTAAAAATTATGAGTGCCCGATATACAGATATAATCATTTAGTAATATTTATTTTACTGATAGTGACTCGCGGTGGTATCAGGCTATTTTCATATGCAAATGAGGCATGGTATTTTTTAAATTATTTATACTAATTAAATGCGTCACCTATTTTTGACAGATTATAAAGTATGATCATTGCACATTAAAAATGGGGTAATGGTGAATAACATGGGCGGATTCAGGTGGGGACGGACCCGGCGCGCGCCCCCCCTAAAATTCGCCGAGTAAAGATTTTTTACATGTTACAAGGCACATTTCTACTTTCGCGTTGTGAATTTATTGTTTATTGGGGTTCTTTTTGCTCCAAAATGCGCCAGAACGCAGGAAATGCGATGTAGATTTCAAAAAATTTCAGGGTGGGAATGTCCCCAGACCCCCCTAGCGCGTTCGATAATATAGTCAAGTATTGCAAAATAGTTACGCCCCCCTAACCCGAAATCCTGGATCCGCGCCTGAATAATGTTTATTTTGTCATGTCTACAGAATAATCGAACCATCAGTCTCCCTATATTATAACCTACTGAGTGGGCATGTACCTTTAAAGTTTTTATGAATAAAAACTTGTTTTTATGAATAAAAACTTGTTTTTATAACACAAGACATCGTCTTCATTGGAGATGATCATCATATGCTGCCACAACTTGTTATTGTTAAAGGTACATGCCCATTCAGTCGGCACAAACTGTTCTTCATATCAGAGACATCACCTGAGACATTTTCTGGCAAAATAAACACTCGTTGACCATTACCCCACGTATTGATATGGCATTATTATACATTTTATATCAGATGTAAATGTCCATACTGGTATCAGGGGCGACAACCGTATTTCCTTGTAATGTTAACAGAAGTTACTATTTATTCTCTGTATTTGTTTTTTTTTGATGTGCAATGATAATACTGTTGAAAATATTATTTTGTTCAGGTGACGCATTTAATTAGTATAAATAATTAAAAAGTAGCATGCCTCATTTGCATATGAAAATAGCCTGATACCACCGCGCGTCACTATCAGTAAAATAAATGTTACTAAATGATACAATTATACACTTTTTTAATTCCGATAAATAACATTTTGTGCCGAGTGAGTGGGCATGTACCTTTAAGCAATCAAACATATATTACAAACAGCAGGTGACAATATTTGTCTACCCTGGATTGACGATAAAATAAACCTAAGTAACTGTTTAACGCTCCAATATTCTGGGTGATGGTGTCTTTAGACGGACCATGCATTTGGATTGAAATCATCATGATCTGGGAGCCGATTGACTAAACTTTATACGACTAAAATGTTCGTAAGTGCAAAATTATGATAGTCAGTAAATTTCACATTAACACTGTTTTCTTGTAAACAATTATTGGATTTACATTTATTGAGCATAGGCTGCATAAATCCATCAATTGAAATTCTCAAACGATCCTAAATTTGCACTTACGAACATTTTAGTTGTACGAAGTTTAGTGTAACGGCCCCCAGTTTCTTCCAAATCTTTTGTTTAATTTCCGTACAAACCTCATGACAAATATACCCAAATACACTGATTTTTATGCCACCGGGTTTCGAAGAAACGGGTGGCATATAGTGTTTGGTCCGTCCGTCTGTCCGTCCATCCGTCCGTCCGGGCACACATTAGGGTACTTATGTGGCTAGCCCCACAGGGTTATGGACTTAGTAAAGGATAGGGTTGGTTACAATTAGCCACCTAAAAAATCCTTTTATGTGGCTAAAAATCGTTTTATGTGGCTAATATTTAACATGTGATAAGCCACACAAGTATAGTACTGTAAGAACGTCCGTCCGTCTGTCTGGGCACACATTAGGGTACTTATGGGGTAGGGGGCGTGGCCTAAGACAATAGAAGACAATGGAACTTATTCCGTACCCCGTAAGCCTATTGTATTTCCTTTGATCTTTTATATAGCAAGTACCCCCTAAGGTCCGAAATGTAAGTTTGTCCGTCCGTCCGTCCGTCCGTCCATCACACTTTTCGGTTAACCACTTTGTCACAGTTTCTCAAATATGCTGCAGGTGGCATCCGCGTTCGACAGACGCATTTCTTGTTTTTTTTTAATTCTAAAATATGGAAGAAATTGTGTTGTAATTACGTAATAGCGATGGAAAATCACTTTAATTATCGCTTGTTGTGTGGGCCCATCCAAAGACAAGATCACCATGTTCCGTACTCCTTCTGTCCACAGTCTCGTGAGAGTTGACTATTGATCTTGATGTTGCTGCTTTCGGTAAGGCTGCTACTCTAAATAACCAACCCATTTCATTTGATTGAAAATTAATCTCCCCTTTTTTTCCGTTTTTATTTTCTTATTTGACTAGAGTATTAGAGTACATACTGTTACCATTGATTTCAATCTGATCGTATCATTTTCACTGTTCATATTTGAATTGTTCCAACATTTTCGTACATTGCGAAATCATGACCCATGCTTATTAAGTATTTGAATTGTGCACTCCATTCTCATGCTCGATACCAGTAACCTATTTCACCGAATTTGCAAAATGTACTTATCTTGCTAAATACACTTTGAGGGAGAAATGTTTAGTTTAAAAGATAAATTTATTAATTTTTATTATACTGAATTTATTACATTGTCACAGCCATTTTGGCTGTGATAATGTAATAAATTCAGTATAATAATTCTGCATATGTTTAATCATCAAATACTTTCAGTCGTTAGTTCTATATGAAATAATTCATTTTGGGAAAAATAAATGATTACTCTGTCAAAGTACATTTTGCTAGATAAGTATGCTTTGCAATTTTGGTGAAATAGGCTACTGGGAGTTTAATTGGTCGAGGGTGAGCTCTCGGCCAATCAAACTGCATGTGATTGAGTTTCAATTTGGAGAACATGCTCTGGAAGTTTATTAAAAAGCGTGTGCCCTGATTAATGTTCTCGTCTAATTAACGAAAATGTAACAATATCAAATGAAAAGGGTTGAATGAACTAACTCATCCTACATGTACTAAGTGATAGATTTGCCTTATGAGACGAGCCATGTGATTTTGTACCTAAGATGTGCGATTTTTCATGAAAAATATTTACAGAAACTGTGATATTTTGTAAAAATCATGTCGAAAGTTGAAGAATTGTTTATAGCAAATGCGGAATTCTATTCTATTCCGCATTTGCTCTGAATATTTTGTCAACTTTCAATGTCATTTTGCAGAAAATTTTGTAAATATTTTTTTGTCAGATATCACATATCTTCTTCGGCACAAAATTACATGGCTTGTTTCATAAGTGTCGTGCTGCGACAACAAGGGACGTATTGAGTGTGTGACCAGTGTATTTATGTCTGTTTCCCAGAATAAACTGTGTTTGAATATTTTTACGGTACGCTAACTGGTCTGGAGCTACACTGGCCACAGATTCAATACGCCCATTTTCAAGGTGCATGATCACGCGTTTACCACAACAACAACAATGTCTGAAAGTGTTGAAAGAGTGCCCACTCCAACTTAAATATTATTTGATAGTTTCCTTAATATGCAACTGATTTTGATGAAATATGGCGAGTCTTCATGACCTGCATTTGGTGGTCTCGGGACTTCGGCACATACTTACGCCATTTTTGTGAAGAATCGATTTCCTTGTCAGTATTGACAGTACAACGGAAATTGATTCTTCACAAAAATTACAGAAGTTTGGGCCAAAGTACCGAGACCACCAAAGCTTAACAAGGCGCGTTTGATGTGCCATATGTCATTAAAATCCGTTAATTAATAAGGACAATAGAACAGAATACGTATTTTGAATCAGAGGCACTTCTGGAAGTTTCAGTATTTGTTGTTGTTGTTGTAACCACGTGATTATGCACCTTGATTTTGTTGTGTGGGCTGCAATCAAAAACCTGTATCTCGCTGTACTAAACCCAGGTATACAGGGATGGTGGGTGGGGTTGTGTCTCCTAACGCATCGGCTGTATGCGGCCAGCATGCATTCCCCAGCATGGAGTTACTGTGGTAGTACTACTGTCTGTTTCTACAGATGATCTACTGTCTGTTTCACGAAAGCTACCCAAATTTTACTGCTATATAATTATTACAAAAACAATATTTGTTTTTCTATTAAATTAAAGCAAAATTTAAGAATGCTGAGCCTTGTTTTTGTTTCGTGAAATTTGGTCAAATATTGATTGATTTTATTGCGAAGTGAAGATGTCTATGGGGATTTAACATGGGGAAATTTTTCTAATTTCAGAAATACTGGACCGATTTTCAAAATTTAACTTTTGTTTTCTTAGATCATTTCCAAGCTATATAGCCAGTTTTCAGAGTCAAACTTTTTCGTTTGTTTACTCGTTCCACAGCTCCTCCACTTAATTTCCCCCATGTTAAATTCCCATAGACAAATAATTTTTTTGTAATAAAATCAATATTTGACCAAATTTCACGAAATAAAAAGAAATCACATTCTGAAATTTTGCTGTAATTTAATATTATCGAAAAATATATTGTTTTTGCATTGCATTGTATTTATGTAGCCAGATGTAGAAGAGATGTTGAATCAGAGATGTAGAATCCGAGAAGTAAAATAAGAGAGCCAAGCTTTGTTAATTGATATGTTCTGGTATATGGACTGTTGATTTGATCAACTGATTATATTCAACAAAACTACAGTCAATCAATAATTGATGCAGGTCAATACAGTTTGATAGTTGCCTGATAAATTAATTTACTAAGCATTTATGAGTAGGATGATTAAGTAATTTCCACAAAATAATTCACCTATGATTCTAATCATATATCATATATTTTCTGCCTAATTGCCTGCAAGTATTTTCTCTAATTGACTTCGAAGATCTGTAATATTTGGTAGATGTTGAAAGTTGAAGAACTTTACAGAAAACGCATACAATTGTTCTGAAATGTTTTCATCAACTCGCATGTCAGTTACAGAAATAATCATTATTTTTTCATCATTATTGGAAAAACATGGAGATTTGGAGAGGACAGAAACTCTCGTACACGTCTCTATATCATCTTACAATTGACAGAAACTCTCAAACTCTCGTACACGTCTCTATATCATTCAATTGGCACCTTACCCAGAGGATAACAATCAATAGGAGAATGGTTTGGAATGTAGTAGACGTGCATGGTGCCTGCAATGTGAATAAAGCATGTAGAAAAATACAACTTGCAGTGTGATGTGGCCCCAGGTCGCCAATTGGAGTCCCTTGTTGCTTGTCGGTGCCAGAAACGGGTAATTTCGTTGGTGATTTGCTGCATTTTGCCTTGCAATTGTTTGTGTTTTCTGTTTGTTTGTTGTTTATCTCAATTCCAGAGCGGTATATTTACATCTCACATGATGCAAGACATGTCATTCTGTACCTAAGAAGATCTCCGTTATCTCATGAAAAGTGTTTTCCGCAAAATGACGTCGAAAGTTGACTAACTATTCAGAGCAAATGCTGAATAAAATTTTCTGTTAATATTTTTCATGTAAAAATGGCACATCTTCTAAGGTACAAAATCACGTGACTTGTCTGATATATGCGATCATCCATGACAAAATGGGCCTTATTGACTTTTTACCAGTGTACATTCTGATCAGCTGGCTTACTCGTGCCATCTCATACTGAGTCATTGATTATAAACCATTCAGAGTACTCTGTTCTCATGCTTGAAAGCATGCAGTTTGATTGGTCGAGGCTGAGCTGTGCTCAGTCTCGGCCAATCAAACTGCTTGATTTCTAGTATGTATATGGAGAATGTGCTCAGAAAGTTGTATAATCACATGTGCTTGAACTACATGTATTCCCAAAGGAAATCGATGTAGATCATGATCAGACTGTGCAAAGGTAAAGGCTGATTTGGGACTTCACTGGTGGCAAAGGCAATAGCCTGTTTTTAGCTCGACTATTCGAAGAATAGTGAGAGCTTATGTAGTCACCCCGGCGTCAGTGGCGTCGGCGTCACCGCCTTGGTTAAGGTTTTTATTCAAGCTTGTATATGGAATACTCCTGGCCCTACACCCACCATACTTGGACAACTTCACACACCTAGTACATCAACAACCCCTGACCTATATTTGACCTTGACCTACATTTAACCTTGAATTAGTTAGTTAATTCCCCTTGGTTAAGGTTTTTAGTCAACCTTGGTTAAGGTTTTTAGTCAAGCTTGTAGATCGAATACTATTGTGCATACAGACACCTTACTTGGACAACCTTTTCTCATAGGGATGTACATCAATAACCCCTGATCTATATTTGACCTTGACCTACATTTCCTCTAGAATTACTTACTTAATTCCCCTTGGTTAAGGTTTTTAGTCAACCTTGGTTAAGGTTTTTAGTGCAGCTTGTAGATGGAATACTATTGTGCATACAGACACCATACTTGGATAACTTTTTCTCATAGGGATGTACATCAATTGCCCCTGACCTATATTTTACCTTGACCTACATTTAACCTTGAATACTTAGTTATTTCCCCTTGGTTAAGGTTTGTACTCAAACTTGGTTAAGGTTTAGTCAAGCTTGTATATGGAATACTCCTGGGCCTACAGCAACCATACTTGGACAACTTCATCTCCAAGTGATGTACATCAATCATCCCTGACCTATATTTGACCTTGACCTACTTTTACCCTTGGATTACTTAGTTATTTCCCCTTGGTTAAGGTTTTTTGTCAAGCTTGTATATGGAATACTCCTGGGCCTACAGCAACCATACTTGGAAAACTTCATCTCCTAGTGATGTATATCAATAACCCCTGACCTATATCTGACATTGACCTACATTTAACCTTGAATTACTTAGTTAATTTCCCTTGGTTAAGGTTTTTAGTCAACCTTGGTTAAGGTTTTTATGCGGGCCGTGGCCACCTTCTTTGTCAAGCTATGTGTACATCGACAACCCTCGTAGTCGAGCTATGCTGTTCTCCTACAGCTCTTGTTTGTCATGTAGACAGTCGTGTGTCTCTGTTAATGGCTGCCGGCTTTGAAAACAGACCTTAGAACATTTGCAACAATTGTTGATCCTGGTCCATATACTCATTCCCACAATCAGATTAGGATATACGAAATGATTTTGCGGATGTTAACCCTTTCACCTTTAAGTAACTGGAATGGATTTTGGTATGATAATTTTGCAACCAATCTAACCGTCACAAAATTGTTTTCAGACTAGTCTATTTATGAAAAGGCGGTGTTTTTGTTCTAAAAAATATGAATATTACTTGCGCAAAAAGTGCAGATCCTGATGAGACGGCTCGTCACGAGCCGGCTCATCTGGATCGACACTATTTGTCAATACCACTGTACAGAACTGTGGTGTTGAAAGGGTTAATAGGCATAGTTTCGTAACAGAATGGCAATTAGTGTATGCCCTGACTAGACTGTGTGGATGTGCAAATTGGTCTGGGACTACGCTGGTCACAAATGATGTAGAGTAACTTTTCTCAGCCAGCTACCTTTGTAATACATGTAAATAAAACTTAATGGCTTGTCATTCTCTATTTACTCAAGGTGCATGATCACATGGTTACAACAACACCAACAATGTCTGAAAGTGTTGAAAGCGCGCCCACTCCAAAGTATATATTATTTGATAGGTTCCTTAATATGCAACGGATTTTGATGCAATATGGCGCAGCAAATGCGTCTTCATAACCTGCATTTGGTGGTCTCGGGATGTCTGCACATAGTTATGTCGTTTTTGTGAAGAATCAATTTCCGTGTCGGTATTGACAGTAAACACGGAAATCGATTCTTCGCAAAAACGACAGAAGTTTGGGCCAAAATACCGAGACCACCAAATGCAGCTTAACAAGATGCTTTTGATGCGCTATATTTCATTAAAATATGTTACATAATAAGGACAATTTAACAGAATACGTACTGAATCAGAGGCGCTTCTGGAAGTTTCAGTAATTGTTGTTGTTGTTGTGACCACGTGATCATGCACCTTGCTTATGTGAGGGTATGCGTATGTTGTCGGTGAATCCATCCATACTGGTATTCACCCCAGCGACCAATGATCTGTAGCCTATTTCACCAACATTGCAAAGTATACTTTTCTAGCAAAGTATACTTTGAGGGAGTAATCATTTATTTTTCCCGAAATGCATTATTTCATATAGAACTAACGACTGCATATATTTGATGATTAAAAATATGCAGAATTATTATACTGAATTTATTACATTATCACAGCCAAAATGGCAAAATGGCTGTGATAATGTAATAAATTCAGTCTATAATAAAAATTAATAAATTTATCCTAAAATTGAAAATTTCTCCCTCAAAGTATACTTTGCTAGAAAAGTATACTTTGCAATTTTGATATGAAATAGGCTACAGGTGTGGTAAGGACACCTGTCAATATATCAGGATATTATACAAAATATTGCAAATTTGGTACAGCATTTATGAATTTACATGTATGCATGCTACCATACAGGTGTACTTAGTTTCTCTATATGTTGAATGGACATTAAACCCCAATCAATCGAGCAATCAATCAACAGGTGACTGGTTCGTGTGCCCACGTTTGCGTCTCATAATATGACACTGCCCTGGTGCTGTGCATTACATATGCCATTGTCTCTGACCCTTAGAATGTTGGGAATGAAAAGTGTCGTCTGCTGTTGCTTAATATTTTGTCTTTTTTCTCAATAAAAACATGGTTTAACAGCACTTTAGAATCATTTCCATTGGAAATGATTCTAAAGTACTGTCAAACCATGTTTTTCATGAGTAAAATGGCAAATAAAACATAAACAGCAGACGACAAAATTTAATTCTGCATAGTAAGTGCTAAGATAGCTATGGCGCCGTGATACATGCATGCCGTCATTCAGATGTACTCATTTTCATTGTGAAATCAACATAAAACTCCAATCTATCAGATCAGGCAATCAAGGTGACTTGTGTTCTTGTGACCCCAATGATATATATTGCTCTGGTGCCGTGATATGTGCATGCCGTCATGTGATTGTCTTGTTTGTAGCCGGTGGGGAAGAAACAGCGAGATATGCGCAGGTCTTCCATCGTGAACACGGCCGCGCTGAAGACGTTCATTGCCAGACAACGCTGGAAGGTAATAACCCTATGTATTCGAACACCACTTATTCCGGCAAACACATATAAATATAGAGTTTCCCCCAACAAAGAGTGTCCAAATATTTAGAGTTAGTATGCTTGCACTGGTTTACCACAATAACAATGTATTTGGATACAATTTGTTTTGGAAAACTCCTATTTATAGGGGTTTTCCAAAACATATTGTGTCCAAATATTTAGGGTCATTATGGTAACTCTTACAATATCTGACTTACTCGTAAACATGTAAAGGGAAAAGAAGCTCACTAACCTTGATACCCTGTGAGATCCCCAGGGTGTGGGTCACAGGGTTTCCATTATATGAGGCATATGTGTGACTGGTTTAGCGAGGTGCAACTTAACACGTTCACCCCCGAAATAACTGGAATGGATTTAGATTTGTTAATTTTCCAACCAATTCAATGGTCACAAAAATGATTTTAAGACTAGTTCATTTCTGTGTGTTTTTATTCAAACGGGGACGTATTATGTATTCACGGGCAGGCACAGCTTGTTTTTCCTTAAAAAATATGAAAATTACTTTCAAAAAGTGAAAATCCTGATGAGACGGCTCGTTACGATCTACACTGATTGGAAACACTACTATAGAGGTCAATATTGTTGAAAGGGTTAAGCATATTTCTCAATATTGCAAATACAGTTAATCAAGGGAGATAAGTTGGATAGTCTTATCTAGTAAGTTAATATTCGGTTGTCTAGCACTGCTCAGGGACAGATTGGCATTTATGAATGTTGATATTTAGTATTGTGGAAATATCGAGGGTGAAAATTAACCTTTAGAATGCTGCATACGAGTATTGTTGTCTGCTGTTGCTTTATATTATAAGTTATTGTGATTCTACACAATCAGTTTGGTGTCATATTGCCTGTCTCAATCTATATTCAACCGAGGCGCAGGCGAGGGGGATATAGCTTCAGATGGGCAATATGACACAATCACAATAACGTATTTGTCATACCGCAGTCTTTAATTCCTCCAGAATTTAGTTTTATAAGTGTATTGGTACATGTAGAAATATGGCGCCAAACGGCACGACGTCATGACGTTACAAATATTAGCTAACGTCATCTCGACATAAACGACTAGAAATTAATTAATAATTTCTGGACCAATTTTCAAAATCTAACCTTTGTTTTCTTAGTTTCATCATTACCAATCCCTATGACTATGTTTCGGAGGTGATTTCCAAACATGTTCGTCTTTGACTCCTGGAATCGCCGCCATTTTGATTCGAGCCATGACGGGTAATATGGGCTCATATTACCTGTCAAGCTGACCAATAAAAACGTGAGAAATTTATCTGCGGTATGACAAATTACTTTATTTCTCACTAAAAACATGGTTTGACTGCCCATTAGAATAATTTCCAATGAAAATGGTTCTAAAATACTGGCAAAGCATGTTTTTCATGAGTTGAGTAACGTGTAAACTAGAAATTAAACAGCAGACGACAAAATGTGATTCATCAGGTTAACCCTTTGAACCCGAAAGCCCGCTATATCGATTTATGCAAACAGTGCAGATCCAGATGAGCCGTCTCATCAGGATCTGCACTTTTTGCAAGTAATTTTCATATTTCTTAGAACAAAAACACCCCCTTTTCATAAATGGACGAATCTGAAAATCATTTTGTAACCATTGGATTGGTCGGAACATTAGCATATCACAGTCCATTCCAGTTCCTTAGGGTTGAAAGGGTTAAGGGTTAATTAACTTTTACTCTTGATTTTATTCAACATTACTACAGTGGAACCTCTCTAAACCGGACACCCTGGGAACCTCCCATACTACAGTGGAACCTCCCAGGGTGTCCGGTTTAGAGAGGTTCCACTGTAATTAAGCACTCCATGAACAGTTTTTGTCATTTTCAATCATGAACAGACACGACAATGACATAAATAGCAGGGAAACTCATGTTAATTAAACACAATGGGGTCGCCATTGTGTCCGGTTTAGAGAGGTTCTACTGTATTTAGCCACAGCTTTGGTATTACCTCGCATATCGCATCGCCATTTTCCATTGACATTGAAGGTTGATACAATGTAGGATTCCGTATCAGCCTTGAAGTGGGGTATCAAAATTACTGAATTTTCAACATTGTTACCGGAGAAATACTTTGATACTAAAGGGAGGTAATTTCAGAATCACTTTTCCCAGAATCAATTTGTAACCCCTTCAACCATAAATAACTGGATTGGACTGTGATATGTTGTTATTCCGAACAATTCAATGGTCACAAGATGATTTTCAGTCCACTTAAAGAAAGGTTTGTTTTTTCTCTAAAAGGGATGGGCCGTGGCTGTATGTTCAATCTCCACCCTCGGCGTGGAAAATACTAACATTATAAGTATTTCCATCACACTGGCCTGTCAGATGAGACTTTAAACTGTTTTTCCGTCTTTATATGATCTTACCTGTTGTTGGGACGTTAAACCCATTCACTTCACTTTTTTTTAAATTATGAAAATTACTGGCAAAAGAATGCAAATCCAGATGTGACGGCTCGTTACAATCTACACTGATTGCAAACACCTCTTTTGAGGACTATATTGTTGAAAGGGTTAAGCATATTCTTTTAAAATATCAGAATGAAATGGGTAAGATATTTGAACTTGCACTGTTGCAGTGCAAGTTCAAATATCTTACCCATTTCATTCTGATATTTTAAAAGAATATGCTTAACTATAATTGGGCATTATAATTTATAATTGGGCATTATAGTACTGACTCTACCCACATGATTGTTCATAGAAATAATTATATTGCATTTGTTCATTGGAGCATAATTATATAAGTGTTCAACGTTGGCCGCATCTCGTATTGTGTAGCATCTTGTTGTTTGACGTGCAGCACACTAAGTAGTGGATGGAAACCTCCTTAATACAAAAAAAATGCATCCAATCACGTTTGTGAGATGGTTGATTTTGTTGAAAAAAATTAATTTATGTCAAACATTTACATGTATACATACTGAAATTTACGATTTATTTCAAGAATTTTTTTTTTTTTTAGAATTGTATTTATGTAGTTTGTAGTTCGAGATCAACATGCAGATACATGTACATTCAGTCTGGTCAATGCCTACCCTGTTCACTGTTGCATTTGAAAGTATTCCAGATACATGTAATAGAAGTTTTACATAGGTATGTTGCTACATAAATGCTAATGGTTCATTAGCTACACTGGTCACACTCTCTATAAGCTCTTTTTTGTCATGTAGAAGTTGCAGCTTTCTCTTAACACTTAGACCGCCACACACAACAATTGTCGTCTGCTTTTGCTTATATATCTTGCCCTATTTCTCAATAAAAACATGGTTTGACAGCACATCCGAATCATTTCCAATGGAAATGATTCTGAAGTGCTGTCAAAGCATGTTGTAAATTGTTCTAAAGTGCTATCAAAGCATGTTTTTGATGATACAAATGGAAAATAGAAAATAAACAGCGGACAACAAAAAATTAAGATAGTGGTGTAAGGGTTAAATTTATTTCGCATAAAATAATATGGAAACATGCCAAATAAATTTGAGAGACAGCTGTGGTTTGACTTGACAAAAACTTCATCATTTTCAGTAACAGCCTGGTGCAGCCATCTCATGAATGTGTGAATGTTTTTGCCTTACAAATGGAATATATTCCAGGACAGTTCATTACTTGTTTTATTCTAATTTCAGGGCTGATGTAAATATTCTTGATGTAAATATTCCGTTTTGATTTTGGGATTTTCGCCCCAATGCAGCAGGTTAAAATGGGATTGAACCCGTTTGCCTGGCTTTACATGACCTTGGCTGTTGATAGGCCGTTAAGCACCAATAAACTAACAAACATACAATTTTACTTGTTGTTTTGTCATGCACAGGAACGTTTTCCATTATTAAACAAATATTGAAAAATAGGCTTAAAAACACACATTCTACATTTTTCTATGAAAACCGATGTACGCAGTTTTTGAACATTTAAGCAATCCACAATTCAATGATGAAAGACGTATTTAAACCGTAATTGGAGATACGATTTTCTTTCTATGTTGGAAAATGAAACTTATTGTATGACTACTAAAGGTTTTGATCAAATTTCAGTCTTCCAAAATGGTTAAAATGTCATGTGAATTGAAAGCCGAGTGCTACATCAGTTACCTGGTAGTACAATTCTGCAAAAACCAGGAACCCACTTTTCCTACATTTCGTTTCACTAAACTTCGTGTACAACTAAAATGTTCGTAAGTGCAAATTTAGGATTGTATGGAAATTTCAATTGATGGATTTACATTCATTGATCATAGGCTGCAGCAATCGGTGCGAGTGGCTGTTTGACCCCATTTTCTCCAGTCACAGCCACGTACAGTGGAACCTCTATAAACCGGACACCAAGCAAACACCTGTGATCTTATTTTTGATGAGTTTCTCAGTCATTTATCTCCGGTGATTATCACCGGAGATAAATGACTGAGAAACTCATCAAAAATAAGATCTCAGGTCTGGTCATGATCACATAGCACACAACTATGGCTCAGAATGATCAAATGCCTGATTTACAGTGAATCCTCGCTTAGAGAGGTTTCACTTTCTGTTATACAACTAACAACTATGCGTTGTCCCGCAGCAATCGGTGCGAGTGGTGTCGCTGTGTAACAAGCTCTCCCGCAGTCTCCAGCACCGCCGACTCATGAGCAGCTCCGACACCCTGGACAGCCGCACGGAGGAGGTAAGTCGCCATGTAAATTATAATGGGGTACTGGTTTGAACAACAGCTAACAATTATTCTGATGATATCATCATTCCGCTTTCTGTCTTATATTTGCAGCAGTCTATGTCCCAATGAATTTGATGCTATGAAAGGTTGTTCTCAGACATTTTTTTATTATCTTTATCTCAAACTCGTATGGCTTGTCTTTTTTGTAGGCAATTATTTTTTCTATTCCAGCTGTGTTTGTGCAAGTTGTCAATGAGTGATTCTACTGGGAAGTACAAGATGTACATAAACTGATAGGTTTCTGGTTATCCTCAATAATGAGGTCTATACATATCTCCAGAACCTCTTTGTTGCCAGGTGGCATCGTTATTTGGCTACATACAGCGACCTTTGTTCACTTAATTGGGGGATCTGCTCTATCTACTTTAAGTATTCAACATAGCTTTTAATACCTCAGGTGTACGAGTGCAAATTAATGATCGTCTGATGTACAGTACACTGATGCCTAGTGCATTGCAGCTCCATTATAACACGATCGCGTATAGCGCGATCTCATTATAACGCGGGTCTCTCGTGGATCCCAAACAAATATTAATGTCAATGTTATGAGACATATATCCGTGTTAATACATAATTGTTGCTAATAAATGGTTGCATGTTTGGTCGCCTTTCTCTACTTTACTCCCAGTACATTGTGTATTGATTTTTCATAATTGTGACAGGTGTTATATTTAGCATTCTATAAATAGACTGGTGTTTGTGTGCAATCTGAAACAATACATTCAGCATTATCTGGGTATGGGATCACGTGGTCTATTGTTTACACTGTAGCCCACGGCAATCATGATTTCTCGCGTAAATCGTAAATTTCATTCATCAATATGACTGTTGCAGTGTAAACAATAGATCACGTGACCACACATCCTGAGAGTATGCACGTATCAACAGCTGATCGTCCGCATGAATAGGCAGGACACGTGACCATTATTTATTATCAATTAATCCTTTTAAGCGCCTGTTGATCGCGAGCAGTATACATTGTAATAAGCGTCTGTCTATCGCGAGCACTATACAACGTAATAAGCATGATTTTATAAATAACTCATATGTTTAATACATTAATACAAGTTTGTATGTCATAGTCATTATTAATAATTACTTTAACTTCTGTTCAAATGACATTATTTTTTATGGGTCCATTGCTTATGGAATTCCCGCAATAGTTGGTAACCGAAATGCTGATGATACCAGTACCCGTGCATGTCCCGAAACTTTATAACGTGATCGGATTCGATCGCGATTTGAAATCTTGGACCCCGACCATCGCGTTATAATGGAGCTGCAGTGTATTCTGCAGTGGGATGAAGACAACTTAACCCTTTCACCCGTAAATAACTGGAATGGATTTTGATATTTTAATTTTCACGAGCCGGCTCATCTGGATCTTCACTGTTTGCAAACACTGCTATACATATATCTCTGTAGTGGTGAAAGGGTTGAAGTTGTGGTGCTGTGTATTGGGTGTCTAGGAGAATCTAAGCATATATTAATTAACCCTTAGACTGCTACTCACAACAATAGTTGTCTGCTGTTGCTTTTATATCTTGCCATATTTCTCAATAAAAACATGGTTTGACAGCACTTCAGAATCATTTCCAACCAACGGAAATGATTCTGAAGTGCTGTCAAAGCATGTTGTAAATTGTTCTAAAGTGCTGTCAAAGCATGTTTTTGATGATGAAAATGGAAAATAGAAAATAAACAGCAGACGACACAAGAAGATCAGATAGCAGTCTAAGGGTTAAAGAAACAGAGAGTTCTCATCAGTTGGTTATAGGAGGATGGGCAACATATGGCCTGTCTCCGTAAACTTTTTCCACTGACCAAAGATGTTATAGTGACCAGACAATCATTATTTACCCAGGCATTCTTGTTATTGGTAATGTAGTTATGATGTATTCCTGTTACCATCCTATCGGTGTGTCCGTGAAATTGTTGACTGGCATCCTCATCTACCTGTCAAACCACATGTCTGAGCCGGGATCCAAGAAACTGAGGATTACTGCCCTTGTCACTATTGTCGGACGAGTTGATGGTCTAGGTCGGGCATTGTACTTCAATACCGGAGGTCGTGGGTTCAGTTCCCTGTATATGCATTGAAATAGTATTTCTATCCCACTAGTCCTTTGGATGAGACTTGAAACCGATGTCCGGTGTCTATGTCTAACTGTGACTGGGGAAATTGGGCTTATGGGTTTTGCGACCAGTGTAGATCCAGATCGGATGCACAGACTGACCAGGATCTGCACTGTTCGCCATTCCATCAATGAAACACCTTCATGCTTCTAAAAAGCAGGCTACAACAGTGCGCTATTTGATCAGGAGCTACACTGGTGACAAATCCCGCATATAACCATACCTGTTGCTGGAACGTTAAATCCTTTTACTTTTATTTTTCAACTTTGTTATCATTGTAGCTCCTGGGGTCCGTTTCACTAAACTTTGTATGACTAAAATGTTCATACCGGTAAGTGCAAATTTAGGATCGTCTGGAAATATCAATTGATGGATTTACATTTATTGAGCATAGGCTGCATATGCAGCCTATGCTCAATAAATGTAAATCTAATAATTGTTTACCAAAAAACATTGTTAATGTGAAATTTACAGACTATCATAATTTTGCACTTACAAACATTTTAGTCGTACAAAGTTCAGTGAAACGGTCTCCTGCTGCTGGAACTTTAATTCCTTTTATTTTCAACTTTGTTACCATTGTAGCACCAGGTTCCCAATCTGATTGGGATCTACACTGTTTGCCATTAGGTCAGCGATACCGCCATTAATTGTTTACAAACTGGAATGTCATTCTGTCCGAGCAATTGCCAGCTGATCAGTATCCAGAACTCCAGTAACAATACACTCACATAAGTGAATGTTTAATATTTGTTTTGATAATTTGTTCCCAATTTAATAAATTAAATGAAGAAAATCAATAATCCATTTGTAAAAATAAAATATGTATTTAATTTTAAATCAGGAGGTACAATACTCTTTAGATACAAAGATTATCTGGATTATCTGGAGCTGTGAGGATCTACACTGGTCTGACATGCAATAAGCCTCGTTGTGTCAGAGCCGCGGCTGGATGTGAATAGAAATTGCTACAATCTCCAGTTATTATAACCCATTTGTTTCAGGTTAATCGGTTTGCCACACGTAAACAGTAAACAACGATAACATAATAAATACCAGCATTTCACAAATCACACATCTTGAGAGGTGAACCTGTCTAATTAGCTAGTTCCCTTGTCTACTCACTCATCATTGTCTGATCATAAAACATGAATATGTTGCTTATAAAGTTTCCCTCCCACAAAAGTATATGTTGTGACCAAGCACCTTACTTGGACATGAGTGGTCGTAGAATAGTTGTATACTTTTGATAAGAATTATGCAATAGATAGGATTTGTTTTTTGTGCGAAAATTTCATACTAGTCTTGGACTATATTTCCCTGTTGCGGTTGTGAGTGGTTATGTGTTTAGGGTGGGGCCAGGTGGGTGTGGATGTGTGGGGTGGGGGGGGGGTGCTAATAGTTGATTTCTCCTGCTACTTTGACATGCATGTCGAGCCATTTACAAACATATAATTGATTCCATGAAAAAAGTACTTTTGCTATAGGTTATTTTGTGTGTTTGATGGTCATAGCTTAGACATGGTTACATCTTACTGTACCAAACTGTATTACCCCTTAGACCGCTACTCACAACAATTGTCGTCTACTGTTGTTTTTATATCTTGCCTTATTTCTCAATAACAACATGGTTTGACAGCACTTCAAAATCATTTCCAATGGAAATGATTCTGAAGTGCTGTCAAAGCATGTTGTAAATTATTCTAAAGTGCTGTTAAAGCATGTTTTGATGATAAAAATGGAATATAGAAAATAAACAGGAGACGATAAAAAAATAAGATGGCGGTGTAAGGGTTAACTACACAGACTGTAGCTGTTGATCACGGGCCCGTTTCAATGAACTTCGTACGACTGAAATGTTTGTAAGTGAACATTTAGGATTGTCTGTAAATTTCAATAGATGGATTTACATTTATTGAGCATAGGCTGCATAAAATGTAATCATAATTTTAGTTGTACGAAGTTTAGTGAAACGGTCACCTGATATAGAGTGATCCGTGGTATATGCTAGTTACCACAGCCAAGTTGTGTGAATTACCACAGGCTTTCATCTGTATAACTATATATATATATATATATGAACACGGCTTCTAATTTTGGTCGGACACGACCTCGTATCATAACAAAATGACATGTTTATAAAAAAAGTAATTTTCTATTTATTCTATGTATTTCTGCAGGATAACGATAATTCTGAAATGATCATATGAACTTGCTTCTACAATATTGACGTTAGAGCCTTAAACACATTATTTCATTTGTTATGATACAAGGTTTTATCCAACCTAGGAAAAACAGCCTGTGATCTACGCTAGTTACCACAGCCATGTTGAGTGTATTACCAGCCAACACAGACTTCTGTAAACTAGGAATGCAATGTATTCCTTTGATGAACTATTCCCTGATTATGTATCCATGTCAAGCTGATGCTGCAAATTGTGGAGCTAACTCAATGGGGTCATTGATTTCCCATTATGTTCATGAAGTATATTTTTCTTATTTTACCATCTACTTAAAATTTATAGTAGATGTTTTGAGAATTCAAATTTGACTACTCACGGCACTATACTATTTTACATAGTTAATGAATGGATGTTTAATTGATGGCTACTTGACTTTAGGCCCTACCATATCTTTTCTATGTTAACCCTTACTACGCTGAATTATATTTTATCGTCTGCTGGAAATGTTTTATTTTCAATATTTCTCAACAAAAACCTGTTTTGACAGCACATGAGAATCATCTCCACTGGAGACGATTCTCATGTGCTGTCAAAACCAGTTTTCTGTTAAGAATTAAGGCAAAAATGAAAAACAGCAGACGACAATTTCCGTCTCCAGCGTAGGGAGGGTTAAGAGTTCACCCAGTTGACCAAAACCTACCTACGTATCCGGTAAAAACAAACGGAGGTAATCGTGTGAAATAGCATACACATTGTCTTTCTTCACAGAACCACTTTCAAAACATACAGGCACGCGGATGCTTAACCCATTACAGACGGGATACACTTTTAGTAGTATGAACTTTTTGAGAGAAAAATATCCCTCTTTTCTTTATATCCTTTGGAAAGTATATGTTGTTACCACTCATTTGAACCGTCTCAACGAGACGGTTCAAATGAATGGTAACAACATATACCTTTATCGATGAACGAACAAAATAATGAGATTTTTTTCAACAAAAATCAGAGTATCCTCAGCATGAAATGGGTTAACAGAGAAAGAACCTGTTATGGTCTTTTGTCAAACCATGTAATGTAGCATGGATCATGCTGTACAGGTGTGTGGACTGGTCTGGGTCTACATTGTTTCAAAGGCATGTCAGACTTGGCCGTCCGTTCTCTACGGAGCCCCGCAGGGGACGTAGAATTATTTTTTTTATTAATTCGTTCCCACGAAATAACAATTTGTTCTCTCCGTTTAACAATTCGTTCCCACGAATTAACAATTTGTTCCCATGAATTAACAATTTGTTGCCTCAATTAAGCAATTTGTTCCCACAAAATAACAATTTATTCCCATGGGAACGAATTGTTATATCGTGGTAATTAATTGTTAATTCGAGGGAACAAATTGTTATATCGTGGGAACGAATGAATAAAAATAAATCCATGTCCCCTGTGGGGCTCCGTAGTTCTCCCCTAAACTGCTTACATGAATTCTTCCATGTTTCATTAATCAGATATGGGGTAATTGTGTAAACATCTGAAATACATCCTCAAATTGTGTAGATCCTGATGAGACATCTCATTATGAGCTGGTTCATCTGAATCTACACTGTTTACACACATTGTCTTTGATTGGTTGTGCAAGTTGCTTACAAGAGTAGGTAGGGAGTTCTTGGCTTGACAGACGGTTTGGAAACTTTTCAGAATTCTGACAACGTTTAATTGATCTTGTAAGTTCAGCTAATTGATTGTAAAAGCATTCCCCAGCTTTGAGGCAGTTTACTGTGGACAATGTGTGCAATGTGAACAGGAACTGTTTTCTATCCCGTCAACGTATTTGCCAAGAAACACGGTGCCGTGAAATATTTTTGATGTCCTGTCAATACGACCTAATCACTGCGTGTGTATATGTGCTGTTGTCATACTAGTCGATTCTCCGATTTTGAGGATGCGGCTGGGGTTATTTTTTGCATTTTAAAGCTATTTGTAGTGTTGACAGTGTTTGCCTGCCCTTACATGACCTTAGCTGTGGATAGGCCGTTAAACACCAATAAACAAACAAACAATCAATTGCTAGCCACATGATCAAGTTTTTTCCATCAATAAATAGTACCGTAATAACCCTAAATATTTGGACATAATTTGCTTTGGGAAACCCCTATTAAATAAGGGTTTCCCAAAACAAATTGTATACAAATACATTGTTATTGTGATGAAACTAGTACTGCCATACTAACCCTAAATATTGGCACGCTCACTGTTGTATGGAAACCATATATTTTCGTCATCAGTACGTCATGGGGTATTGCCAGACCCATTTGAAATATGGCAGCCAGTTGTTGAATGTATTCTGCAATCTGCATCAAGGGCACTAGCAATACCAGGGTGCCGTTTCACTAAACTTTGTACGACTAAAATGTTCGTAAGTGCAAATTTAGTATCGTCCAGAAATTTAAATTGATGGATTTACATTTATTGAACATATGGTCAATAAATGTAAATCCAATAATTGTTTACAAGAAACATTGCTAACCCTTAGACCGCTACTCACAACAATTGTCGTCTGCTGTTGCTTTTATATCTTGCCTTATTTCTCAATAAAAACATGGTTTGACAGCACTTCCATTTCATTTCCAATTGTTATACTTCCCATGTTGCTGTTTGCAGCAGTATCATAATAACCTCGCTATTGCCATTAGATAAAAATGCTGGGACAAAAAATGTGTTGATTTATAACACCTGGCTATCATTCTACAACTTGATCAAACTTTTTGTCATTTTTTTTTCTCACTTTTTATACAATGCTTTATTGCTCAACAGTTCCGATCTTCCATAGGATAATGTCAGAACCGATTCGAGACTGGTATACATGTATTGCCACCTCACATCGGCAGTCAATCAGAGACATTTATTAGAAACACAGTCTAAGTAACACTTGATAAAAACATCTTTATCTTTTCTTTTTTAACTAGTGATAATGTATCATTGATCATTGCTGTCATAACGTTTCACTGAACAGGAATTGGTTTTGTTGTCTTTCTAGGTGCCTTAAACTTTCCTGACACCAGTAACCTATTTCACCAACATTGCAAAGTATACTTATCTAGCAAAGTGTTGATTGATTCATTGATTCATTGATTCATTGAATCAATCAATCAATCAACCAATCAATCATCCAATGCATACTGGCGTGTTACCAGTGTTTGCAGATGATTGGTGTGTTATTGTTGAGCCCGCTTGTGTGTATGTGCGTGCGTGCGTGCGTGTGTGCGTGCGTGCGTGCGTGCGTGCGTGCGTGCGTGCGTGCATCCGCAATCTGCCTCAAAGTTCTTGAAGACCTTATATCTCTGCAATCGTAAGTTACATTGGCTTGAAATTTCATATGCTTATTATTCATTATCCATATATTCATGCTGTATCCCACTCATGCGACCCATGTACCCAAGGTCAAGGTCAAATGACTTCACATACCTACTATCTCTGTAACCTAAGTCAAATTTGCTTGAAACTCAAGGTCAAAGGTCAAGGTCAAATGACTACGTTTGCGTTAATTTTTGTCCAAATTTGCGTTAAACTTTTCACATACCGGTACCTACTATCTCAGTTACCGTAAATCAGATTTGCTTGAAACTTTGTATGCTTATTGGTTGGTCATCATCCATATATTCATTATGTGTCCCACATATGCGGCCCCTGTACCCCAAGGTCAAGGTCAACTGACTTAGAAGTTTGTGTTCAAGTTTTTGTCAAAATTTGCATTAAACTTTCCAGATACCTACTATCTCTGTAACCGTAAGTCAGATTTGCTTGAAACTTTGTATGCTTATTGGTCATCATCCATATATTTGTTCTGTGTCTCACTCATGCGGCCCCCGTGCACAAGGTCAAGGGTAAAGGACTTAGAAGTTTGCATTAAAGTTTTTGTCAAAATGTGCATTGAAGTTTTCAGGTTCCTACTTTCTCTGTAACCGTAAGTCGGATTGGCATGAAACGTTATATTCTTATTAGTCATCATCCATATATTCATACAGCCACTGTGCCCAATCTCAAGGTCAACCGAGTTAGAAGTTCACCTTGTTTGTAAGGCAAAATCAACTGCTTCACTGATGCTTCTAGGGATGGTGCTTTGTTTTGCATATGACCCATGTCCGAGCACCCAAGGTCAAGGTCATGATAGTGGAGGGGGCATTTAGTGTTACCCTTGTCCGTCCCGTCACAAAACTTTAACGCTCGGGTAAATGTCTCATAATTTCTTCATCCTTCGACCGATCTGCTTCATATTTCATATACACATTGCTCTAATGGTCCTCTACTGTCCTGTTTCCTTTCACGGATCAGCTTCATACTTCATATACTAATTGCTCTAATGGTCCTCTACTGTCATGTGCCAAATCCATGTTCGTCCTGCCCCCACCAAGCCCAGGGTCAAGGTCACATACTTAGTGCTTCAAAAACTTTAACGGTCAGGTAAAAAAAAAAAAAAAATTGGAATTGGAATTTGGCCTCATTTATTATCAAAGCGATATGTGGGGCATCCGTGTTCTATGAACACATTTTCTAGTTATTATCAGGCTGCCGCCAGTGTGGGGATTAGCTTCGTTTAACAATGTCAGTTCTTGTTTTTCAATTTATCTTTTGCTACATTATATATATCTTACCCTGAGAATACCAGATGCCTCACTGGGGCGGGAATGACGTGCAGGCCACAGCCATCTGGTATTATATGAATCTGTCTTGTCTCTGTCTTGCTTTCAGTCAGGTTGATGTGCAGCCTTATGTTTCCCTTTCACTTGCTTACTGTAGTGATTCCTGTAGTGATAGACACATTGCTGTTGTGATAGACACATTGCTGTTGTGATAGACACATTTATTTGTTGTTTGAAACAGGAATGTGCCATACCAATATGTGAAGGGTTATTGCATTTAAAACGACAGGAAGGCACCAGTATATATGGCACTTGCTATTTAACACTGACATAACAGATGTTTGACTGTGACATGGCATGCCAATAGATGGCACATATGTATTCTCTACCAGTGTCGCCCTTTGTGCATCAATGCAGACTGACCGTCAACCACGTCTGCTGTTTATTTAGGGAAATATGCCAGATATTCAACACTTCAGACCTCTATAGCAGAGTTTGCAAACAGTGTAGATCCAGATGATCCGAATCTGCACTTCATGCAAGTAGTTTATAAAAAAAAGAAATACCATATTTTTATAAATGGACTGGTCTGATAATAATTTTTGTCGCGCCTGCTTTAGCAGAAGGTGCGACTATAGTATCCGCTTTTCAGTCGTTGTCGTCCGTGTCGTCCGAAATATCAAAAAGTTTGTACAAGCTTCGTCATCATGGTACAGATTTAATATTACTTGACAGATTGCTTCAATATTTGGACACTTGATACATGTGAGCATTTAGAACCCACTCATGCCGCTATTAACATGACTTGACCTTTTTTACCGTCACAATTTTGCGGAAACACTTAGCCACTTTTTGGCGTCAAAAAATGTGTACAAGTTTCTTCATCATGATATAACTTTAATATACCTTAACCCATTTCAGTCTAAGGATACAATAATTTTTATTGGAAAAATGTCATTCTTTTGTTTATTTCTCCATAAAGGTATATGTTGTTACCACTCATTTGAACCGTCTCGTCGAGACGGTTCAAATGAGTGGTAACAACATATACTTTCGAGATGAAATAAAGAAAATAGGATTATTTTCACCTAAAATGTTTCGTACTACTATAACTGTATCCCGTCTTTAATGGGTTAATGGATTGCTTCAATATTTGGACACTTGATACATTTGATCATTCGGAACACCCTTATGCCGCTATTAACATGACCGTCACCTTTTTAGCTCACCTGAGCGAAGCTCATGTGAGCTATTGTTACCGCAATGTGTCCGTCGTCCGTCGTCCGTCGTCGTCGTCCGTGAACATTTTCAAACGTCTTCTCCTCGGTAACCATTGGGTCTATAGTCACCAAACTTCATGGTCATGGTCCTTAGGTAGGGGGATTACAAAATTGTTAAAATGACGTCATTACGTAATCCAAAGATGGCCGCCGTCTAAAAATAGCACAAATTCTTAAAAAATCTTCTTCTCAAGAATCGCCAACCGGATTTCGACAAAACTTGGTAGGAATGATCGATGTACATTGCTCTTTCAAAGTTGTTAAAATGGTGACCCTGGGGTCAAAAATGGGCGTGGCCCGTGGGGTCAAATTGGGGTCAAATTTTATTTTTGACTGAATATGGTCATTTCATATATCAAATTGAAGGTATCAATGAGGCGATCACTCTGGTGCATTTTTTGTCGAAATCGGATTGTTATGTCATCCAAGATGGCCGCCGAAAGGTCAAAAGGTCGTTCTTTTATTAGAGATTTCAAAATTCTTCTTCACATGAACCGCTTGGCCCATGGTAGCCAAACTTAAAAGTTATGGTCCATGGGTGAAGCCTTTTCAGATTTGTTAAAATGGAGGTCATCGCTAATCCAATATGGCCACCGTCTAAAAATAGCATAAATTCTTAAAAATCTTCTTCTCATGAACCGCTTGCCGGATTTCGACGAAACTTGGTAGGAATGATCGATGTACATTGCTCTTTCAAAGTTGTTAAAATGGTGACCCCGGGGTCAAAAATGGGCGTGGCCCGTGGGGTCAAATTGGGGTCAAATTTTATTTTTGACCGAATATGGTCATGTCATATATCAAATTGAAGGTATCAATGATGCGATCACTTCTGGTTGCATTTTTCCTGTCGAAAATCGGATTGTTAATGTCATCCCAAGAAGGCCGCTGAAAGGTCAAAAGGTCGTTCTTTTATTAGAGATTTCAAAATTCTTCTTCACATGAACCGCTTGGCCCATGGTAGCCAAACTTAAAAGTTATGGTCCATGTGTGAAGCCTTTTCAGATTTGTTAAAAGGGAGGTCATCGCTAATCCAAGATGGCCGCCGTCTAAAAATAGCATAAATTCTTAAAAAATCTTCTTCTCATGAACCGCTAGACGGATTTCGACGAAACTTGGTAGGAATGATCGATGTACAATGCTCTTTCAAAGTTGTTAAAATGGTGACCCCGGGGTCAAAAATGGGTGTGGCCCATGGGGTCAAATTTTATGTTTGACCGAATATGGTCATGTTATATATCAAATCGAAGGTATCAATGAGGCGATCACTCTGGTACATTTTTTGTCCAAATCGGATTTTTATGTCATCCAAGATGGCCGCCGAAATGTCAAAAGGTCGTTCTTTTATTAGAGATTTCAAAATTCTTCTTCACATGAACCGCTTGGCCCATGGTAGCCAAACTTAAAAGTTATGGTCCATGGGTGAAGCCTTTTCAGATTTGTTAAAATGGAGGTCATCGCTAATCCAAGATGGCCGCCGTCTAAAAATAGCATAAATTCTTAAAAAAACTCTTCTCATGAACCACTAGCCGGATTTCGGCGAAACTTGGTAGGAATGATCGATGTACATTGCTCTTTGAAAGTTGTTAAAATGGTGACCCCGGGGTCAAAAATGGGCGTGGAAGGTATCAATGAGGCGATCACTCTGGTGCAATATTTGTCGGAATCGGATGATTATGTCATCCATGATGGCCACCAAAAGGTCCATTTATTCAAGATTTTTAACGTCTTTTTCTCAGGAACCACATGGCCGATGCTGGGTGAAGCATTTTCAGATTTTGTATAATGAGAGTCATCGCTTAATCCAAGATGACCGCCATCTAAAAATAGCACAATTTTTTTAAAACACATGAACTCAATGTCACATTCTCCTCTGGTGTTCATGGAATCAGGTGAGCGAATTAGGGCCATCATGGCTCTCTTGTTTATCTTCACATGTTTGTGGAAACCATGTTTTTTTGTGTCAAAAAGTTTGTACATCATCGCATAACATTAATGCCGAGCAGGCGTGACACCGCTACCATGGCGGAATTCTTGTGTGACGATTGGACTGGTCAGAAGGTTAACATATCACAGTCCATTCCAATTATTTATTGTTGAAAGGGTTAATCCATTTGTTTCGGAATACACTGTTACGGGTATGAAATTTAAAAAAAAAATAATTATGTTTGTTATTTCTCAATGAAAGTATATGTTGTGACCACTCATTTGAACCATCTCGATGAGACGGTTCAAATGGTGGGCACAACATATACTTCTGTACGCATAGAAGGAAAATATTTAGTATTTTCCGCAAAGAAAATGACGTATCCTCAGCATGAAAGGGTTAATGAACAACATGGATCCTGATGCGCATGTTTTTGATGGTAAAAATGGAAAATAGAAAATAAACAATAGACGACAAAAAATTAAGATAGCGGTGTAAGAGTTAATTACATGACTAGAAGAGCATTCAATAAATTCCCATTTGAAATATGTTATACAGTGAAATGTCTCTAAACTGGACCCCCTGGGAAGTCCCCAGGGTGTCCTGTTTAAGACATTTCACTGTAAGCCAGGCATATGAGCACCCTTGACACAGTGTGTGTCCGGTTCAGAGTGGTTCTACTGTCATATTATTCTAGCCTTATCTTCTGTGTCTTACACTCTTGTTTGAAGATGTTTTAGTCTTCCTTTCACATACCTCTTCATTAGTATCCTTTGAATTATTCACCTGCACAAATTAGCAGATATTAGCAGCCTGGGAATCTTATAATACAGCCTGCATGCGGCCATGGGAAAACATTCACAAATCAGCGGTGCCGGAAGCATCATAAGATTGGTCCGGCGAATCTACTGGGTGCCCTCGCTACCCACCCAATGTGTATGTGGTTACCACTCAGTAGAACCGTCTCACCGAGACGGTTCAACTGAGTGGTAACAACATACACTTATATGAGAAATGAGAAAAATTGCAGAAAAAATTATTATTTTGTATATATGAATTCCGAATATTTCAATAAAATAGTTGCAATTGTCGCAATTATTGGTCCGGCAGTTGCCGGATCTGCCGGACCTGTTCCGACGCCCCTGCAAATACCTTAAACTTACGATAGTCTGTAAATTCACATTAACAATGCCTTCTTGTAAACGATTATTTTTATTGAGCATAGGCTGCAGCCTATGTAAATCCACTAGATGATCCTAAATGTGTATATTTTAGTCGTACGAAGTTTAGTGAAACGGCCCCCAGGTATTTCCTGTTGTATGGACTTGAAGACAGTAGTAGATGTAGAGTCTCATGTGTGGTTTCCCGTGTCGCTGCCAGAATACCCTGCTGCGGATGTTACTGGTGCCAGCAGACTGGTTTTGCAATACTTTCACTGAAATGGAAGTACGCATGTTTACAATAAGTTTGTTTCATCCATTTTTGTCGCGCCTGCTTTAGCAGAGGCGGGAAGGCAAATGCGTTAAAGTTATTGTTTTTTCACAATATCTCTTTAACCCCTTGCCAGACTTTGATACTATTTCACATCAATGTTTGTCTAGGGATGATGCTTCATTACGCACACCCCCACATCCAAATTCTGAAGGTCAAGGTCATTTATTTACTTTTAATGTAAATCGTCACAAAATGATTTTCAGATTAATCCATTTATGAAAAAGGGCTGTTGTTCTCAAAATGAATGTAAATCCAATAATTGTATAAAAGAAAGTATTGTTAATGTGAAATAATTTTGCACTTAGGAACATTTTAGTTGTACAAAGTTTAGTGAAACGGCCCCCTGATGATTACCAATCAAGCAATTAATCAATCAATAAATCAACAAATCTCCATTATTGTATTGGAGCATAATGTTGCCCTCTTCCAGAGAACAGGGAATATGGATCCTCTTGGTGGAGCTTTCCAACAGGTAGACAGGTGTGACGTAATTCCGCAATGAAGACCGGTCCTCTGATTGATTTTTGTGCTGTATTCACATGAACAGGCTTTTTAATTGGAAGGTGATTGCTTTGTATTGGCAAATTACATTCTTTACTGGTGTTTTGTTTCGCACTTGTCATGGGGTGGTCAGTGAGGGAGGCTTTGGTGTAGTGATCACAATAGTGATCACAGAAGTCCTAGCACACACTTCAACTGCAATTCTAAATATGTTACCATTAACTCTTTGCATACTAGCTGCGAAAATATCCGCCAAACAAATTAGGAGTATATGTTTTATTTTTCTCTGTCAATATGTCTTGAAATTTCATTAGAATCGAGTCCTCAGGACTCAATTCTAATGAAATTCCAAGACATATTCATGATGTTTACGGGGAGAAATACAAGAAAATATGATGATTTGTTGTCCGCTAGTTTTGAACTATTTATAGCCCACAAGTTTCCCAGCATGCAAAGAGTTAAGTACATCACTGGTCTAGTGAATAAGGCACCCATCTCGCAACTGTGAGGTCAAAGGTATGAGCCTCCACTCGGACTCATGTGGCCGGTTGGCAAGCCGTCAGCTAGTTATTCCCTCGTCGATAAGTAAGAGGGGATATAGCGTTAGTCCATGTACGTTTGTAATGTACTTGAACATGTACATGTACTTGTACAGGTAATATATGGGATTTAGTACTAAACCCATTGACCCGGCCTTAAATGATCTTAGCTGTTGATAGGCCGTTAAACCCCAACAAACAAAAACATAAGTAACACCTTTCTTTTTTTCAATAATGAACCGCTTCACTGATTTTTATCGCGCCCGCTTGCGGACAGCGCGTTATAGTCGCAACAGTGGCGTACGTACATCTGTACGTGTGTCTGGGTTAAAGTTTTTGGTTAACCCTTCCTACGCTGTTGACGCAAATTTTCCGTCTGCTGTTTTTCGTTTTTGCTTTAACTCTTAGCAAAAAACTGGTTTTGACAGCACAAGAGAATCGTCTCCAGTGGAGACGATTCTCGTGTGCTGTCAAAACCAGGTTTTTGTCGAGAAATATTGAAAATAAAACATTTCCAGCAGACGACAGCATTTAATTCAGCGTAGTAAGGGTTATAGTTTACTATCAAAGCCTCAGCGGGCGCGACATGCGGGCCGCGGCCATCTAGTGATAATATTTGGCCGTAGGTCTAGGGATGTTGCTTTATTTTGCATACGACCCACGTCCGACCGCCCAAGGTCCAGGTCACTGAGGACCGTGTTTGTAAGGCTTTGTTAGGCAAATGCGTTCAAGTTTTTTTTCTTCTTTCATTATAAAGGCAGCCAGAGAGGGGATTAGCTTCGTAATAATGATGCCCTTGTTAAATTTAACTCTTACTAAGCTGAATTAAATGTTGTTGTCTGCTGGAAAGGTTTTATTTTCATTATTTCTCGACAAAAACCTGGTTTTGACAGCACATGAGAATCGTCTCCAGAGACGATTCTCATGTGCTGTCAAAACCAGATTTTTTGTTAAGAATTAAAGCAAAAATGAAAAACAGCAGACGGCAATTTCCGTCAACAGCGTAGGAAGGGTTAATGGTGTCTATCGCCTTCCTGCCTGGTGCCTGGCATAAAGGATAGAAATTGGGGAGTGCTGCTTGTGTGTACGTACTGCTTGTGTGATAGTGTCTCATGAGTCACATATGACTGGCCCTTAGACACTGAGTCACATACAACTGGCCCTTCAATAGGGACGACATTCCATAAAAAATGATTTGCCCTCACACCGCTATCATCATTTTTTGTCGTCTGCTGTTTATTTTCTATTTTCCATTTTATCATCAAAACATGCTTTAACAGCACTTTAGAATAATTTACAACATGCTTTGACAGCACTTCAGAATCATTTCCATGGGAAATGACAGCACTTCAGAATCATTTCCATTGGAAATGATTCTGAAGTGCTGTCAAACCATCTTTTTATTGAGAAATAAGGCAAGATATATAAGCAACAGCAGACGACAATTGTTGTGTGTAGCGGTCTAAGGGTTAATAGCGGTGTGTGATGAAGTTGTCTGATAATAAGAAATGTAACCCGTTTAAACGTACAGACCATAAAGCCAACTTGGTCAAACACACTGTAGATCCAGGTCAGGCTCTGCAGCATTTGTCAGTAACCTTCAATTCTAAAATAAATCAACATTTTCTCATAGCATCAAACATCCAATGTTGGATGTTTAGGGTGAAAGGGTTAAACCTGTTTATGTTATGTCAACACCCAAAACTTTTACAAATACAAGGTGTGATGATGATACCAGAATGATAAATTAATCTCTTGGTATTCCACCAGTGAAGCTAAACTGATCAAATATGACATTCAGATGTTCAGTCAATATTGTTTTACTAGAGCTGGTGTAATTTTTAGTATAAAGCAGAACTCCATCTGACCAGTTGCCACCATCGATGTGTATATGCTTTAGATATAGGCCATCAATGAAATGGCAAATTTCTGTTCAGCATGGATTTACCTTGATGCAACGCCTCTGTTTATTTAACTCTTAAACCGCTGTCTTACTTTTTTGTTGTCTGTTGTTTTAATATTCTCTATTTTCCATTTTTATCATCAAAAACAATGCTTTGACAGCACTTTAGAATAATTTACAACATGCTTTGACAGAACTTCAGAATCATCCGTTGGAAATAATTCTGAAGTGCTGTCAAACCATGTTTTTATTGAGAAATAAGGCAAGATATAAAAGCAACAGCAGACGACAATTGTTGTGGTCTAAGGGATAACCTTTAAATGAACGACACTAACAGTTTTGTCTTCTTTCTCAATAAAAGCATGGTCTCGCAGCACTTTACAATCAGTTCCATTGCTGAGCTTTTTATAGCTCACCTGAGCAAAGCTCATGTGAGCTATTGTTACCGCAATGTGTCCGTCCGTCGTCCGTGAACATTTTCAAACGTCTTCTCCTCGATAACCATTGGGCCTATAGTCACCAAACTTCATGGTCATAGTCCTTAGGTAGGTGGATTACAAAATTGTTAAAATGACGTCATTACGTAATCCAAGATGGCCGCCGTCTAAAAATTGCACAAATTCTTAAAAAATCTTCTTCTCAAGAACCGCCAACCGGATTTCGACAAAACTTGGTAGGAATGATTGATGTACAATGCTCTTTCAAAGTTGTTAAAATGGTGATCCCGGGGTCAAAAATTGGCATGGCCCTTGGGGTCAAATTGAGGTCAAATTGAGGTCAAATTTTATTTTTGACCGAATATGGTCATGTCTATATCAAATCGAAGGTATCAAAGAGGTGATCGCTCTGGTACATTTTTTGTCGAAATTGGATTGTCATGTCATCCAAGATGGCTGCCGAAAGGTCAATAAGTCGTTCTTTTAATAAAGATTTCAAATGTCTTGTTCTCGTGAACCGCTTGGCCGATATTGGCCAAACTTCACGGTAATGGTTATTGGTCAAGCCTTTTCATTTTTGTTTAAATGGTGGTCATCGCGAAATCAAAGATGGCCGCTGAAAAGTAGGTAAAATTCTTAAAAAATCTTCTGTCCAAAATTCTTCTTCACATGAACCGCTTGGCCCATGGTAGCCAAACTTAAAAGTTATGGTACATGTGTTAAGCCTTTTCAGATTTGTTAAAATGGAGGTCATCGCTAATCCAAGATGGCCGCCGTCTAAAAATAGCATAAATTCTTAAAAAATCTTCTCATGAACCGCTAGCCGGATTTCGACGAAACTTGGTAGGAATGATCGATGTACAATGCTCTTTGAAAGTTGTTAAAATGGTGACCCCGGGGTCAAAAATGGGCGTGGCCCGTGGGGTCAAATTTTATTTTTGACCGAATATGGTCATGTTATATATCAAATCGAAGGTATCAATGAGGCGATCACTCTGGTACATTTTTTGTCCAAATCGGATTGTTATGTCATCCAAGATGGCCGCCGAAATGTCAAAAGGTCGTTCTTTTATTAGAGATTTCAAAATTCTTCTTCACATGAACTGCTTGGCCCATGGTAGCCAAACTTAAAAGTTATGGTCCATGGGTGAAGCCTTTTCAGAGTTGTTAAAATGGAGGTCATCGCTAATCCAAGATGGCCGCCGTCTAAAAATAGCATAAATTCTTAAAAAATCTTCTTCTCATGAACCGCTAGCCGGATTTCGACGAAACTTGGTAGGAATGATCGATATACATTGCTCTTTGAAAGTTGTTAAAATGGTGACCCCGGGGTCAAAAATGGGCGTGGCCCGTGGGGTCAAATTGGGGTCAAATTTTATTTTTATTTTGACTGAATATGGTCATGTCATATATCAAATTGAAGGTATCAATGAGGCGATCACTCTGGTGCAATATTTGTCGGAGTCGGATGATTATGTCATCCATGATGGCCACCAAAAGGTCCATTTATTCAAGATTTTGAACGTCTTTTTCTCAGGAACCACATGGCCGATGCTGGGTGAAGCATTTTCAGATTTTGTAAAATGAGTCATCGCTTAATCCAAGATGACCGCCATCTAAAAATAGCACAATTTTTTTAAAACACATGAACTCAATGTCACATTCTCCTCTGGTGTTCATGGAGTCAGGTGAGTGAATTAGGGCCATCATGGCCCTCTTGTTATGTCATCTGTATCACCATTGAATACTGGTCACTGTTCACACCAATTTGTATCCTGTTGTAAATATGTTGGCTCCATCTGAGAAAAGGAATTATACGATGTATGTGTAGGTGTGTTTTTACTCCCATCACAGCAGGTGAAACATGGTATTCAAACCCGTTAACCCAGTCTAAAGTCACCTTAGCTGTTGACAGGCCATTAAACACCATGAAATAAATAAATAGCTTACAATGTATGTGATCAGTCTAGCCCCTGATCAGCCTGCGCATCTGCTCAGTCTGATCAGGGGCTATGCTGTTCGCCATTCAATCGCTGGTGTGGGCTGCCTGCAATCAGCAAAATGATTAACTTCTAATGCTACTGAATGACCACGCAAGAGAACAAAATGTACAATTGTAAATGTTCTAAAGCACATTGTCCCAGCTCCCTCCTTGTTCACACCAATTTGAAGCCTGTTGTATCATGCATGTATCCGCGTGAATGTGGCCGTCAATACCAGGTCTGTGGTGTATCCACATCCACACTTATAGCCAGCTCCATCAGACTCACCTGTACATGCCGCCAGGTGAAATTAACTCCGCGACCTGTTCTCCAATACTCATGATTTCAAAATGTAATATGGATTATATCGTTGGAGAGAAAATACATGATTGCCGCGCTTATAGAAGTGTCACTCGGAAATATGCCTAGTTTACATGTGGCAGGATTGTGTTTATATCTAAGGAATTAATATGATATGCAATGAAATTAGTTTCTCATTCTGGATTATATTACCGTACATCACTGTGGCTACAATATACAGGTTATTAGAAGTACCAGGGAAATAAATTAATCTGTTTAACCCTTTCAACCCAACAGGCCTGTATAGAGGCCTGGGCAAACAGTGTAGATCCAGATGAGCCGGCTCGAGACGAGCCGTCTCATCAGGATCTGCACTTTTTCATATTTTTGAGACCAAAAACACCCCGTTTTCATAAACGTACTAGTCTGAAAACCATTTTGTGACAATTGGATTGGTTACAAAATTAACATATCAATAGTACATTCTAGTTATTTAGGGGTGAAATGGTTAAAAATCTGAAAATCAGTGCAGTCAGTGTTTATCTAGTTAGAAGGTTCAGTTCATGACTCGGTGCTGTACATTTAATGTTGACCTTAATGGGTATATGGATTTTGTTCTCTTTCTTTCAAGTGTATGTTGAGATCATTCATTAGAATCGTCTCGGTGATCAAGACAAATCAGATGGTCGCGATTTCTATCGATTCTCATTGCCTATTCTATATTTCAACGAATCAATCAAATGATGAGATATGACAACACTGTGTTGAAGTAATTAAACATTTATTTATATTTATCCATCAGAAACAATTATGATTTAATTTAACTACAGTGTTTGCTTAATGATATTTACAAACACTTGAAGCATATTGTCCATGACAAAAATGGGTTTATTGGGTGTGCAACTACTGTCTGTTCCACGTTTTTCTGCTCTGAAACATTTGGTTATTAAACACATTAAATCTTAAAAATATTTAAATGTAAGTACTTTTTCATCAATAACAAAAAAGTTACCCTCCCCAAGAAAATTATTTGATGACATTCCAGCAAACATCGGAGTTGATTTCCATAAGTTTTATTCCACCCTTCCTGCAGCTCCTTCAGCATCTGTTCCCCCATGGTAAATTTTTGTTTTTTTTTCGCAATAAAATCATTATTTAGCGTTTAATAGCCAAAAGTTTGCACGAAAACAGTAGTGTTGTGCCATGTAATTCTGCTCATCTTCAGTCTTGTCAGGGCTTTAACCCTTTCCCTGTTTTGCGATATTTCGACTCTTCCAAATCCAAAACATGTGAATAAAAGAATCAAATGCTGGGTCAAATGATGGTTAAATTATCTGATAGAGTAGAAAACATTGTGGGAAAAGGAGAAATTGCTTGTTACAAGCAATTTCTCCTTTTCCCACAATGTTTTCAAAAGACATCTTCTGCAGAGGCGTGAAAAGTCGTCTCTGTCAGGGAAAGGGTTAATATTGACTAAAAAATAATTTCTAATACCTTATAATTGTGAATGTTGTATCTACACCAGGCTGCTTGCTTCCTTGCTCCTTGATCAGGGTGTACACTGGTCCCTATTTTGCTGACAAATCTCCTTTTGCTTCTATCATATATGATTAGATACATTTCAGGCTGATATTGATCGAACACTCGGTACACCTACACACTCGGTTGACCCACATTGTTGTGGAACGTTGGATTATATACGAGAATTTGCATGTTGATGTGAGTGAACAGTCATTGGAAATGCTGCAAAATGTCTTCTTTGTCACCCATGTCTATCCAGTTGAAACATGGAGAGTTGGAAGTTAGATGTAAAGTCAATGCTGAAGCCATTCTTACTGTGCTTACTTGGACTCGCACTGAACATCAAGTGATCTGGTCTGGTCATGGCACCTGACACCAGATCATGATCTTCTGGAGTCAGTGCTGGAATCATTATAATATAATTTGCAAGACATCAGTGTATGCTTTGCAATCATGAATAATTATTATCATAGCTGAGCAACTTGAGAATCCTATCAACGTTAATCCATTATAGGCTGGATACCATAAAATTAGTTTGATAATTTGGATATTTTTTCTTGCTATTTTCACTATTTCTGCTGGAAAGTATATGATGTTACCACTCATATAAATATATTTTTATGAAAAAATAGCAAAATAATTGTGTTTTTTTCAATCAAACGTATTGTGTCCAGAGACTTCAATGGGTTAAATACTGTGAGGTGTTCTGGGTGTCTCATTTCAAGAGGTTCTACTGTTTACACATAATATATGTATAGTTTTCTCGCAGTTTTGCATCCACATTGAAGTTGTCGTTTTTCATATATTTTATTATGAGTTAAACGAACCGTCGCCCGTTTGAATCAGTAAACTGCTGACTAGTAAATAATGATGCACACTGTGATGGCTGATTGATCTACATACTATCATCTAATCTGATAGCTGCATATATATTTACCAGACATGCTGGGAATATTAATTCATACTTTCAATTTTCAAAGGTAGTGATTGTGACTCACTTTATTCGCATATTACTTCAGACTTACTGTATAATGTAGTTCTGTGTATCACCTTGTATAGTGGTGTACACCACATGTAAACATTAAATTAAATTAATTTGACCTGTATATGTATTGGACCTAGAAAGAGTTTAGTGTCCAAACCACAGATTATTGTGGTTTATGTTTGCACTGTTTGCTTCCTTACATTGGGTGACATTCCCGTCATTTGGGTGACATTGACGTACTTTGTGGATGAGGTATGCCCTGGCAATCACCGTGTTATAGATGTGCCATTAGGCCATGCCATTATTTTTCTCTGTTAAGCGTCAACCCAGATGGCCAAAACCTACCTACGTATCCGGTAAAAACAAACAAGGTCTTGAAAAAAAAGAAAAGTTTTTAGCATAAATTTAAATTTCTGCCACAAAAAAAACTAAGAAGAAAATGCTCTAATTAAACTTATTAAATGTAAATTCATGAATGGAAATAAAACATGCACACGTCTCCAATCAGTTGTTTCATTACTTCGCCAGTACCAGTAAGTATAGTGTCAATAGCATACAAAGTTTGTTTGTTTTTTTCACAGAACCACTCTAAAAACCTACCTGCACACGGATGCTTAGCAGAGGAAGAACTTTGTATGGCCTTATTGGAACCTACAAAACCGAAGCCTCTGGTCTTTACTGGTTATGGGAATAGTTAGCAAGTGAGACTACCAAACTATCACTGATATTGAATGTCTTTGAGACATCTCCAACCGTGCAAGCATAAAAAATAAGCAAATGCTTTACAGTGAGTTATATTTACCTGCAGAACTGCGAGTATACAGTTTCAGACTGCCAATCATCTCGCTGGAATTCTGGTTTATTTTTGTGAAACGTGCCAATCTCTGTCTTACGCATCATCCGTGTTCATCGTGGGACGTGTCCGTTACCTACCATGGGGTTTGTCGGCCATCAACTCCCGGTTGTTCTGACTTTATGTGTTACAAGCAACCGTAGAATGTTGATCTATCCCCAGTGTGTACAAGGTGGTCGTAACCTTGTGTGTCTTGTTCGAATTGACGTTTCACTTCACCATGTTTGTTTGCATATGTGTCATAGATTTTTTTATGCCCCGCCACGATAGTTGTGACTCGTAAAACTTTTAAACCGTAATAGCTACAGACCTGAAGATTGGTATGTAGCTTCCTTATAATGAGTAGAAGTGCAAAGTTTATTTCAATTTGTTATTCGACCCCCGGTCATGGATTATCTCCCCCTTTTCGACTTAGAATTTGGCAATTTTGCCTTGTGACTCATAAAACATTTAAACCGTAATAGCTACAGACCTGAAACTTGGTATGTAGCTTCCTTATGATGAGTAGATGCACAAAGTTTATTTTTGAGTTTTGATTTGACCCCCGGGTCATGGATTATCTCCCCCTTTTCGATTTAGAATTTGGAAATTTTGCCTTGTAACTCATAAAACTTATAAACCGTAATAGCTACAGACCTGAAACTTGGTATGTAGCTTCCTTATGATGAGTAGATCTGCACAGTTATTTAGATTTTTGATTTGACCCTCGGCTCATTGATTATCTACACCTTTTTTACTTCGAATTTTGCAATTTTGCTTTGTAAGTCATAAACTTTTAAACCGTACTAGCTACAGAACTGAAACTTGGTATGTAGCTTCTTTTGATGTGTTGATGCGCAAAGTTTATTTTGATTTTTTATTCGACCCTGGGGTCATGGATTATCTCCCCCTTTTCGACTTAGAATTTTCCAATTTTGTCTTGTAAGTCGTAAAACTTTTAAACCCTAATAGCTACACGTCTGAAACTTGGTATGTAGCTTTCTTATGAAAAGTAGATGCACTAAGTTGATTTCGATTTTTGATTTGACTCCGGGTCATGGATTATCTCCCCTTCTGACTTGGAATTTGGCAATTTTGCCTTGTAACTCGTAAAACGTTTAAACCGTAATAGCTACAGACCTGAAACTTGGTATGAAGCTTCCTTATGATCAGTAGATGTGCGAAGTTTATTTTGATTTTTGATTCGACCCCCTTTTGGACTTGGAATTTTGCCTCGTTTATTATCAAAGCGATATGTTTGGCATCCGTGTTCTATGAACACATTTTCTAGTTGATTGTATCCTTAAAAGTGTCATTTCTGCGCTGTGATGATGATGATGATGATTGACGTTCCATTGGTCGGATGACGTCAGGTGACGTTACCGAATGACGCAATGTAAACAAGTCCGCTTTCTGTCCATAGATAATGACGTCATCTGTGTTCATTTTCGAGCATAAAACGTTTCCTGATAAATAGAATACCAGGCTAGTGTGTTTTGATATTAAATTTGTCAGATTGCTCGGAAACGGTAGGACTACGCATTTTCTACCCTTGCCTGATAAACTTGATATCAAAGCACACTAGCCTGGTATTCTCTATATTCATAATACAAATACAAGAAATCTGTAATAATAACTGATTTAGCAGCTGCTGCTGGTATTGATATTAAATACCATACGTAGTATTGGAGTTTTATATTACTTTCTGCCCTACATGCATATGTTACTCATGCAACACACATGTGACGTTAAGCTGAGAAAATCATTATTAAACATAGAAATTCTACCTCTGTCTTAAAATGTTTATTGATTCCAAATCTATTTTCTTATGTCCCAGATAAGTAAAATGTTTTTATTTCCAATAATATCATGTACATTAGTATATTTGAACATACCAATTTGTATGTATTTTTTTTAAAAATAAAAAAACAATACTGCAAAAAAAATAATGTTCACATATCATATCAGCAATTTTTGACTTGGGTTATTATTTCATTCAGTACATTGTTACCTGGGGCCCGTTTCACTAAACTTTGTACGACTAAAATGTAAGTGGAAATTTAGGATCGTCTGGAAATTTCAATTGATGAATTTACATTTATTGAGCATAGGCTGCATATGCAGCCTATGCTCAATAAATGTAAGTGCAATAATTGTTTTCAAGAAAACTGTGTTAATGTGAAATTTAAAGACTTTATCATATCATAATTTTGTACTTACAAACATTTTATTTGTACAAAGTTTAGTGAAACGGGCCCCGGTAGCGCAGGTAAAGTGATTTTCATAGAAACATACGTGTGGTGAAACCGAATATCTCCTGTGTGTTTACACTTTCTACCGGTGATGTGAAATATGATTGGTGGTCCGGATGTGGAGTGAATGTGGGTTAAATATTGCAGATTCTTGGCAGAGATGTATTCACCAAGGATGCATGGGATTTTCAAAAACCACAGATATTTATAGTACATTTGTAGTATTTTTAGCTGAGAATTGGAATATTGATTTCATCCAGCCTGGCATTGCAAAAATGTATACTGCTATCCTATCAGGTGTGTAGTTTCATTAAAGGTACATGCCCACTCAGTAGGCACAAAATGTTCTTTATAGGAATTAAATAAGTGTATAATTGTGTCGCTATTCCACCGGTTCTAAAAATTACGAGTGCCCGATATACAGATAAAATCATGTAGTAATATTTATTTTACTGATAGTGACGCGTGGTAGTATCAGGCTATTTTCATATGCAAATGAGATATACTATTTTTTAATTATTTATACTAATTAAATGCGTCACCTGAAAAAATATTGATAAGTATGATCATTGCACATCAAAATATAACTACAGAGAATAAATATTAATGTCCGTTAACTTTTTAAGGAAACATGTATCGCCCCTGCTAAATATATTAAAAAAACAAAACATTAGTATATTATTTTCGAAATGAAAATGCATCAAATTATTTTGAGGAGTCTTTTAAATAAGAGATTGCCTTCGTTTTCTATTTTCACATGATCAGGGCCTATGCTGTGCAGTGTGCAGTCAGCAATAGTAAACATATCCCAATTGTTTGTGGAAATGAGAAAAGGTCATGACCTACAATAGCTGCCAATGTTATAAGGCCCTTTTCTCAGCCGCCAGCAGCCCACATTTACTTTGAAGTTATTGAATGGGAGATAAATGTTTGTGAGCATGATGAATGCGTTTATCTGGCTGGATTAGGGAAATATGTCGCAAACCGCTGCGTGAATGCAATAAGATTTGCAATAGTGATATGGATTGATAATCTTCCCGCTGCTGTATATTGATGGAAATTTCTTTACGCTGGATTATCAAGGTGCATTATAGGAATGAATGGCCTTTTTGTGGAATTTATCGGGGTATAAACTTGGAAAAGTTGCGGGAATACTGGACGAAGGCCGGAAGGCCTTCGTCCAGTATTCCCGTGACTTTTCCAAGTTTATATCCCCGTTATTTTAACAAAAATGCCATTCATTCCTTATAATTCCAGCATTTGAAATAAATTCATCAAGAAAATGTGTTTATTTTCCGTTTTCTTAAGAATTATTTTAACTGCGACTCACGGTTATGGAAAGTAGTTCGGCATGGGAGTTTACTGGGATATAAATTTTGGAAATTGGAAATGTTAGGGAATTGTGTAAATATTTTTGTGCTTGAATTATGATCACGTGGTTACAACAACAATGGCTGAAAGTGTTGAAAGAGCACTCATTCCAAAGTAAGTATTATTTGATATTTTCCTTAAAGGTACATGCCCACTCAGTAGGCACAAAATCATCTGAGACGTTTTCTTGTAAAATAAAGATTCATTCACCATTTCCGCACGTATTGATTGGCATTATTATACATTTTATATCAGACGTATATTTCGACACTGTTATCAGCGGCGATAACCGTGTTTCCTTAACATGTTAATGGGCATTAATATTTATTCTCTGTATTTATTTTTTTGATGTGTAATGATCATACTTTATAATCTGTCGAAAATACTATTTTTTTAGGTGACGCATTTAATTTGCATAAATAATTAAAAAATATCATGCCTCATTGGCAACTGAAAATAGCTTGATACCACCGCGCGTCACTATCAGTAGAATAAATATTACTAAATGATTATATCTGTATAGCGGGCACTTGTATATGTTTAGAACTGGTGTAATAGTGACACAATTATACACTTATTTAATTCCTTTAAAGTACAGTTTGTGCTTACTGAGTGGGCATGTACCTTTAATAGGCAACAGATTTTGATGAAATATGGCGCAGCAAACGCGTCTTCATGAGCTGCATTTGGTGGTCCCGGGAGTTCGGCATATACTTATGTCGTTTTTGCGAAGAATCTTTGCGACAGTTCGGGCCAAAGTACCGAGACCACCAAATGCAACTTAACAAGATGCGTTTAATGTGCTACATTTCATCAAAATCCGTTACTTAATAAGGACAAAATACAAGAATACGTACTTTGAATCGGAGAGCTTCTGCAAATTTCAGTACTTGTTGTTGTAACCACGTGCTCATACACCTTGTATATATTGATGGATTTTACGCTGGATTATGTAGTCAGATTGGGCTGTCATAGACAGTTGATGCTGCTGCGTTACATACTGGGCTGTCTGTGCACATTCTCGTCTCATTGTCAACGTGTCCATGCATGATTATTGCTGGAGATGATTCTGAATGTTAATTAACCTTTTCACCCCTAAGTAGCGGGAATGGATTCCATATGTTAATTTTGCAACCAATCCAATGGTCACAAAATGATATTCAGAGTAGTCCATTTATGAAAAGGGGGTATTTTTGTTCTCGAAAATGTGAAAATTACTTGCAAACAGTGCAGATCCTGATGAGACGGCTCGTCACGAGCCGGCTCATCGGGATCTAGTCACTGTTTGCCAATACCACTATACAGGCCTGTGGTGTTGAAAGGGTTAAGAAGACATTTTAATTAACTGCTGTATTAATTCTGGCTTATTGATATTTATGTGTGTGACAGGGGCACCTGGTTCAAGGTTAGGATGTTGTGAATTCAGTGCTGAACTTGCAAATCCCCCCCCCCCCCCATCCATTGTATAGACTGGCTTCACAGGTCATGATCATTTTGTACGCTAATATTAAACCATAATCAATCAATCAATCGATCATTTAATAATAAATTCATGTAAATCAATCAATCAATCAACCAACCAATCAAGTATGTTGCACAATGTTCTGTCTTGTAGCATAATAGCATAAACTATCACATGAACTAGATATTTGGGTTAAAGCTGACTTCGTTCCCATTTATTGTATTAATGAGCTTCATTGTTGGATCTGATTGTTTGAGACACAAGCAGTTGGTCGTAATTGATTCAGTACAAGTTGTGATATTGGCCTTCCCTCATCACACTCTGACTGAGAATGTTTACAGGTGGCAGCTGCACCGACTTTATTTATAATCTCACCATTTATACTCTCACCATCCGCTCTTTCTGACACTGGTGGATAGTGTAGACACTGGTCAATGTGAGTTGAAGTGACATATTTGGCTCTGTGCTAAACTGGATGCTAAATTAAAAGAACATAGATCATTATGTCACCAGAGCAACACATAATTCTTAGTACACTTGAGTGGATGATTGAAACTGATTTCTAATTGATGGGATTATCCCAGTAAACAGACCTTATAACTTGCTGAACTGTATGTCTGCATTTTGCCGCTTTTGAGGATTTACAATATTAAATGATATCAAAAGTTTGCAAACATTTATAGAGCAAATGCAGAATCTGCATTTGCTCTATAAATGTTTGCCAACTTTTGATGTCATTTTAGGAAGCAGAGTGCCTTTTCGCGGTTGACAATTATGGATGTCACAAGACGTTTATTCATATCTGATTCATATTTTAAAGTCACCAATGAAATTCACTTCTGTATTGTAGCCATAGCGATGAAAGGTACATAAAATGAGAATTTCAAAACAATGAAACCTGGTAAATGGAGCAGGAAAACTGAACTTCAAAGGTTTATGAGAACATAAAAATAAAGCGTTATGAATGACTTTATAGTGTCTTTAAATACAATACTCTATATGTAGTAGTTTGTGATTGTGCTAATTTAATGTGGAGAATTTAAATTTACTGGTGTTGATGATGGTTGAAGAGACTGTTATATAGTATATAACGGTAATAGTCATTGTTCTACCAAATATATTTATTGTGAAGAATAGAAAGTTAACTTGTGATGATGGTTCGATGAACTGGTATGTGTTTGGATAATATTCACTGACCTACCCAATAAATGGATGGAAACGGCGTATAATGTTCCATCGTCGCCGCTGACTGCCCCGCCCGGGTTGAGGATGAGGGAATGGCAGCCGTATACGTTCGATGGAACGATGAGTGACGTGCAGTCGTCCTGTGACTCACTCACCATATCCAATATATTCGAGGTACACTCAAATCTTTATATGTGGCTGTGACTGGAAAAATGGGGATTTGTGACCAGTGTAGCTCCTGATCACATAGCACACTCATGTGGCCTGATAGCGATCTATATTGCTTGTTGGAAGCATGATGGGTGTTTCATTGATGGAATGGCAATCAGTGCAGATCCTGATCAGACTGTGCGCATGCACAGGCTGATCTGGATCTGCAATGGTCACAAAACAAAGCCCCATTCTCCAGTCACAGCCCCATACGAGGGGTGATAACAAAATATGTGGACTTTTACTATAGTTGGTTTATTGTCGGCCGCGTCTTCCTCGTCCGAAATGTTAAAAAGTTTGTACAAGCTTCATCATCATGGTATAACTTTAATATTACTTGACGGATTGCTTCAGTATTTGGACACTTGATACATGTGAGCATTTGGAACACATGCATGCCAGCATGAACATGACCTTCAACTTTTTTGACCTTCACTCTTTTTTTGTGTCAAAACGTTTGTACAAGCTTCTTCATCATGGTATAACTTTCTTTATATTACTGGATGGATTGATTCAATGTTTGGACACTTGATAGTCTACATGTAAGTATTTGGAACACACTCATGCTACCATTAACATGACATTGACCTTTTTTACCTTCACATTTTTGCGGAAACATTTAGCCATTTTTTTGCGTCAAAAAGCCTCGGCAGGCGCGACACCGCTTCCGTGCAGAATTCTTGTTATTATACTGAATTTATTACATTAACACAGCCAAAATGGCTGTGATAATGTTATAAATTCAGTATAATAATTCTGCATAGTTTCATAATCCTCAAATATATGCAGTCGATAGTTCTATATGAAATAATGCATTTCTTGTTACAAGGTCTAGGCGCCTAACATTTTGCACCAATGTACATCTAACAATTGTGCACAAGTTCACATATTCACATTTAAACATTCTTGAACGTTGCACATTATATATGTATTGCTGTATCCATAGTAACGAGGAACCTATCGCATCTGCAATAGTGCCGTAGAAAGTATGGTATATGACCGGAAAATTCAGCTGAACGTCATATGTCGCTAGTGATCAGCCATTTTAAACGTTTCCATTATTTTAGATGTGATGGAGCTTGTAATAATCAACTGAACAGCGACCTACAGAAAACCAAAATGCAAACCTTATAGTTGATGAAACTTTGGAACAACACATCATCGGTGTGCCGATCGCTAGTATTTTAGTGGCATAATCGATGTTCACGTGAGCCGGAAGTGTTTGCGAACAACGAAGGGAAATGATGTAAACCAATTGTCAATGTAAAACGTGTAGCGTCAATAATATGGGACTACAGTGAACACAATAAGAGGCGTCTTTCAAAGTAGATCGGAGTCCATTACGAAACAGTTCTGACGACATTGACAGAACATTTGCAGATGACTATGATATATGCCCGATGAGAGAGAATGATGAAGGTAGCCTCAACATTTCTCAACGTCAATCATGACGACGCGAGGCTTCGACGTCACTGACGTCGTGGGGTTGCGCCGACATACACAAGATTTATGTTTTCAATGCGTCAGTGTAAAATAACTACTTGTGTAAGGTTCATGAAATTTCTAACCATCATTGAATATCCATTACTTTTCCGTATCGTGTAATTTAATTTATGTATCATGTAAAATGTTCAACATATAGCAAAAGTCCACGTGTCATTTGATCACCCCTCGTATGTATGCCCTGTGTTGTATTTGCAGTATTTAGTTGTGATTTTGAAAAGCTGTAATATTCTGGAAGAATGATCTACAATAGCAGATGTGTTCAATATTAATAGAACTGTTTAGCTCACCTGAGCCAAAGGCTCAAGTGTGCTATTTTTACCGCTTTTCATCCATCCGTCCGTCCGTCCACACTTCCAAACATCTTCTTCTCGTGAACCGCTGGGCCAATGTTGGTCAAACTTAATAGGGATGATCTATGGGTGGGGGAATGTCACATTTGTAAAATTGGAGCTCGTCGCATAATCCAAGATGACCGCAGTGGAAAAGTAGGTCAAATTGTTGTTAAAACATCTTCACACGAACCGCCAGGCCAATTTAAATGAAACTTGGCAGGTATGATCGATAGTCAATGCTGTTTCAGATTTGTTAAAATGGGGTCGAAAATTGGCAGGGCCGAGGGAGTCAAGTAGGGGTAAAATTTCACCAAATATGGTAATGTCATATATCAAATTGAAGGTATCGACAATACGATCACTCTGGAGTATTTTTTGTCGAAATCGGATGATTACGTTATCCAAGATGGCCGCCAAAAGGTCATCCTTTTATTAGAGATTTCTTACATATTCTTCTTGTGAACCACTGGGCCAATGTTGGTCAAAATTCTCAGCGATGATCTATGGGTAGAGGCATGTCAGATTTGTAAATTTGGAGGTCGTCACCTAATCCAAGATGGCCGTTGTGGAAAAGTGAAAAACTTTAAAAAAAATCTTCTTCTCACGAACGAAAAGACAGATTTCAACGAATGATCAATATTCAATGCTGTTTCAGATTTGTTAAAATGATGACCCCGGGATAAAAAATGGGCGGGTCCGTCCCTTCAGGTCAATTATGGGTCAAATATCACATTTTAATGAGTATGGTCATGTTGTATATCAAATTAAAGGTATTGAGGAGATGATCGCTCTGGAGCACAGTTTTTATCAAACTCGAATGATTATGTCATCCAAGATGGCCACCAAAAGGTCAAAACGCTATCTTTTTATTAGAGCTTTCAAACAGCCTTTTCTTACTAACCGCTTGGCCGATGCTGGTCAAACTTCATAGTTATTGTCTTTCGGTGAAACATTTCAAATTGGAGACATAATCGAAGATGGCCACCGTATAAAGTTGGACAAAATATTTAAACAATGTCTTATATAATAACCAGGTAAGCGATATAGGAGCACAATGACCCTCTTGTTATTATTAAGTGCATTAATTGTGCCGATATAGCTTTACCAGGTGTTAATTTCCTCCAGCAGATTGGATGACAAATTCCCTAGAAATCAATGCTATCTTTCCCAATCATTGTGATTCATTCAATCAAGTACCGTTTCCTATGGACTGTTGTATTTGTATGCAACCGGGAACCAGAAACATTGCAGTTTATCTGGAAACAACATAATTTGATACTTGAAACAAATTTTGTCCAAATACGTATGGTTATTACGGTACACTTTTACATGACCATATGTATATGGTATATGGTATTTATGACCCGTGACTGATCAAATAGCACACTCCTGTACTCTGATAACGATCTATATTTCTTCTCAACAGCATGACGGGTGTTTCATTGATGGAAAGGCGAGCAGTGGCACAGGCTAAACTACAGTCTACCACAGTCTAAACAAAACCCATAGGCCCCATTTCTCCTTGTGATAAACAAGTACAACCATATTAACCCTTAGACCGCTACTCACAACAATTGTCGTCTGCTGTTGCTTTTATATCTTGCCTTATTTCTCAATAAAAACATGGTTTGACAGCACTTTAGAATCATTTCCAAAGGAAATGATTCTAAAGTGTTGTGAAAGCATATTGTAAATTATTCTATGAGACACGCCATATGATTTTGTACCTTTGGACATCTGCGTAATTTCATTATATACAAAATTTACAATATTTTTCATAAATAAAGTAAAAAGTTGACAAAATTCTCACATAACATACGTAATTTAATTTCATATACTCTGACAATTTGTCAACCTTTGATGCCAATTTCGAAAAATATGGTAAATTTTGTAAACGTATTTCATAAAATTACGCAGATGTCCGAAGGTACAAAATCACATTGTTTACCCAGTTTAAATTGACTTCAAATATTGAGTGTTATTACAGTAGTCTTGTTTCCGATGATGAAGTGATTGTCAAGATATTTTCCTCTATCCTTATCTTTTATGGAGAAATTGGGCTTATATCATTTGTAACCAGTCTAGCTCCTTATCTGCTGGCACACCCATGATACCTGATACATGTCTATGCTCTTTATTAACCCTTACACCACTATCTTAATTTTTGTCGCCTGCTGTTTAATTTCTATTTTCTATTTTTATCATCAAAATCGTGCTTTGACAGCACTTTATAATAATTTACAACATAGTTTGACAGCACTTTAGAATCATTTCCTTTGGAAATGATTCTGAAGTGCTGTCAAACCATGTTTTTATTGAGAAATAAGGCAAGATATAAAAGCAACAGCAGACGTCAATTGTTGTGTGTAACAGTCTAAGGGTTAAACATATGACAGGTATTTTGTTGTATGAATGACAAACAGTGACAGCCTGATCAAGGCTGATCTGGATCTACACTGGCCACAAAAGCAATAGTTCAGATTGTGTTGAGGCTCGTAACTAATGTTGATATAATTGTAGCCAAACCCATTTGCTTGTTATTTAATCATTTCTTTTAACCCTTACACCGGTATCTTAATTTGTTGTCGTCTGCTGTTTATTTTCTATTTTCCATTTTATCATCAAAAACATGCTTTGACAGCATATTAGAATAATTTACAACATGCTTTGACAACACTTCAGAATCATTTCCATTGGAAATGATTCTGAAGTGCTGTAAAACCATGTTTTTATTGAGAAATAAGGCAAAATATAAAAGCAACAGCAGTCAACAATTGTTGTTTGTAGCGGTCTAAGAGTTAACCTTCCAACAACAGTCGCCTCAACAACAACACCCTCTCTGTAACAGCCAATACTATATATCCCAAATGGACAAATAACTCCATGTCACTAAAAAAAATTGCAATAAAATATTATTAACCCTTTCCCTGATAGAAACGACTTTTCACGCCTCTGCAGAAGATGTCTTTTGAAAACATTGTGGGAAAAGGAGAAATTGCTTGTAACAAGCAATTTCACCTTTTCCCACAATGTTTTCTACTCTATCAGATAATTTAACCATCATTTGACCCAGCATTTCATTCTTTTATTCAGATGTTTTGGATTTGGATGAGTCGAAATATCGCAAAACAGGGAAAGGGTTAAACAAAGTTCAGATTTCTGCAGTCACATATAAATTGGGGTTGTAGGCAGTAAGTAACAACCATACTAAATTGGTATCCATCCTGGTTCAGTCAATTACAACTTAACCCTTAGACCGCTACACACAACAATTGTCATCTGCTGTTGATTTATATCTAGCCTTATTTCTCAATAAAAACATGGTTTAACAGCACGTTAGAATAATTTCCAATGGAAAGGATTCTAAAGTACTGTCAAAGCATGTCAGAAATGATTCTAGAGTGCCGTCAAAGCATGTTTTTGGTGATAAAAATGGAAAATTGAAAATAAACAGCAGACGACAAAAAGTAATATAGCGGTGTAAGTGTTAAAAATGTCATAAAATAGATAACGACATAACATTTGCTACAACTAAAAGCTCTAAATTACAATTTATTTCTTCTCCCCTCACTGACAGGCAAGAGGGGATATAGCCATTTATGTGCATACGTGCATATCTTAGTAACACCTTATATTTTTCAATAACTCATGAACTGCTTCACCGATTTTGATAATATTTGCCCACAATGTGTGTCTAGGGCTGGTGCTTTGTTGTGCATACGACCCACGTCCGACTACCCAAGGTCAAGGTCACTGAGGACTTACATTCACCTTGTTTGTAAGTCAAAAATGTTTTTTTTGTTTTTTTTTCATTATTACATGTATTATCAAGGCTGCCTGCGAGGGGATTAGCTTAGTGATAATGATGCCCTTGTTAAGCTATACAACTTCCATGTTTCTTACAAACATGACTTTCATGTTTCTTGTATCGGGTTGTATAGGGTAAACCAGGATATAGGTTGTTATTGCCACAATGTTTTGACCACAACTTTCAGCCTGATACTAGAAGCATGAATATATGTGTTTCCAGTATCAGATAGCATAGGGTTAACATCTGGGTGAAATTCTATTGACAGGTTGTGTAAAATGTTTCACGTCTGAAAACATAACATTTTAATACAAGTCCACTACCCGTTTATATGTACTGTTTTTCGCTGCATACATTGAAGTTTTAGAGTTTTCTTAAGAACTGATGAATATAACTCGACCCTGATCTGACAAAACTGTATTTGTATAATTGTACTGACCTGAGTGAGTGTGGACCAGTGTAGACCAGTGTAGACCAGTGTAGACCAGTGTAGACCCTCATCACCAATACTCATGCAGCCTGATGTCGGTCCACATTGTACGGAGCCCCGCAGGGGATGTAGAATTCTTTTTTTATTAATTTTTAAAATAACAATTCGTTCCCACGAAATAACAATTCATTCCCACGAAAAATCACAATTTGTTCCCTCAGTTTAACAATTTGTTCCCATGAAATAGCAATTCGTTCCCATGGGAACGAATTGTTTTATAGTGGAAACAAATTGTTAATTTGAGGGAACAAATTGTTAATTTGTGTGAACGAATTGTTAATTTGTGGGAACAAATTGTTATATCGTGGGAATGAATTGTTAATTCGAGGGAATGAATTGTTAATTCGAGGGAACAAATTGTTATTTCGTGGGAACAAATTGTTATATCGTGGGAAAAAATTGTTAATTCGAGAGAACAAATTGTTAAATTGAGGGAACAAATTGTTATTTTGTGGGAACGAATTAATAAAAATAAAATGCTCCGTAACATTGTTCTTTGTGGGTAAAAACAGTGTAATTATTGATCAGGTCATTAGAATGTGCAGGCTATACTGAGTCTACACTACACTGGTGACAAAGGGGAAATTATAGGCCATTTGTTGTCAGATCTTGCCAATAATGTATTGAGAAATAAGAACATTATGGTAGAGAAGCCTAAATTACCTGCTTATCAGCATGTTGGTTCCACAGGCATTCGGCGTGTTTCGGCTTTCAACGGTATAACTATATATATTAACAAGGCTTCTAACTTTGGTCGGACACGACCTCGTATATCTTAACAAAATAACATGTTTAAAATTGTAATTTCTATGCATTCTATGTATTTCTGCAGGATAACGATAATTCTCAAATTATCATATGAACTTGCCACTACAACATTGACGTTAGAGCCGTAAACACATTATTTCATTTGTTATGATACAAGGTTGTGTCCGACCTAGGGAAAGCAGTTGTAATTCGATATTGTTTTCATAGTTATGTTCTAACTATGTTATTTTAGCAAGATAACAATAATTCTCAAGTGCACTTTCCGCCAAAATATTCACATTAGCGTTAATAATATTGCATAATTTGTTATAATACGAGGTCGTGTCCGACCAAAGTTAGAAGCCTTGTTCATATATATAGAGCTATAGGGATGAAAGCCAAATGCCTGTGGCCTAAATTGCCTGCTTATCAGCATGTTGGAACAGTAGAATATTGGTCCATTGCTAGTGTAGTGTTCTAACTATAATTAATTAGTCTGATGGTGATGATAATGAGATTAGTCAGAGCACAGGAGATCACAGACTAGATACAGAGACTTTATACTCCAGCATTTGTTAATTGAAGGGGTCAGTGGTAGAAGGGGGCTAACTCCATGATGGAGTTAGCCCCCTTCTTCCACTGACCCCTTCAATTAAGAAGGGGGCTAACTACATGATGGAGTTAGCCCCCTTCTTCCACTGACCCCTTAAATTGTTATCAATAATTGTGTAACTGGACGGGTTCTCATCAGAATGTTAAACTATTGTTGTTATGTTAAACATTGCTGGTCATGCTCAAACTAAAGCCACCATATGTTGGTAGCCTGTGTTAAGATAAAACAAGGGCAGTTGTACCATGGATTGCACAGTTGTTGCAGGCAATAGATGGGAGATAACCCATGTCTGCAGCGTCCTGATTGCTGATACAGGGTCATTGACCAGACACAATTGAATTTCTATGCTCATGCAAAATCTGAACGGAAATAGTGCTCCAATCGTAGTACATCCATTCAGGAATGAAAACAGTATTAACCCTTAGACCGCTATCTTAATTTTTTTGTCGCCTGCTGTTTATTTTCTATTTTCCATTTTTATCATCAAAAACCTGCTTTGACAACACTTTAGAATAATTTGCAACATGCTTTGACAGCACTTCAGAATCATTTCCATTGGAAATGATTCTGAAGTGCTGTCAAAACATGTTTTTATTGAGGAATAAGGCAAGATATAAAAGCAACAGCAGACGACAATTGTTGTGAGTAGTGGTCTAAGGGTTAATACATAAAAACAGAAATAGAGAGCAGTATTGTAGAAACCTAAGACCTGTATGTACGTACGTGCGTGCGGTAGTGACACCTTTCATTTTTCAATACAATTTTGGCCATAATTTGTGTCTAGCGATGGTGCTTTGTTTTGCATACGACCCACGTCCGACCGCCCAAGGTCAAGGTCACTATGGACTTGTGCACACCTTGTTTGTGAGGCAAAATGTTAAAGTTGCGAGCGAGGGGATTAGCCCAGTGATAATGATGCCCTTGTTTTCTCTTACGACATGATGACTTGATCAGTGGCACAACATGTCTTGCTGCTGTGTGTATGACATCTGTGGCTCTGGGACATGGCAAACTCAACACCATGGCGTCTACTGTAGCCACCCTCCTAGACCAGTAGCCGATTTCACCAACATTGCAAAGTATACTTTGTGGGAGTAATCATTTATTTTTCCTGAAATGCATTATGTCATATAGAACTATAACGACTGCATATATTTGATGATTAAAAGTATGCAGAATTATTATACTGAATTTATTACATTATCACAGCCATAATGGCTGTGATAATGTAATAAATTCAGTATAATAAAAATTAATAAATTTCTCCTAAAATTGAAAATTTCTCCCTCAAAGTATACTTTGCTAGATAAGTATACTTTGCAATGTTGGTGAAATAGGCTACTGGCTAGACATGGACAGTCACTCCGGACCGACTGGAATGGTCACAATAAACACTCAGATAGATATACTGTGGCATACAGGATTCAGCCAGCCTGGGGGTGGGGGGGTGGGATTTTCCACTTTAACCCATTACATGCGAAGTGCACCTTTACGGGTATGAAATTTATTAAATATTTTATTTTATTTTTATTTCTCAATGAAAGTATATGATTTGAACCGTCTCACAGCTGTGGATATGTGGAAAGTAACAGTACATAAACAGTTACCTAATATTTTGCTTGTGCAGATTTGAAAGCAGTTTACCAATTGATATAAATTATAGTTATTTTGAGAAAATTGTTTTAACCAATAACCTTGGCAAAGTTGCAGTATATACCCAGGATAAGCAGATAAAATGCTTAACATTGCCCGATTGATAACTATACACAGGAACACATAGTCTGTGATGCAGGGTGGGTGTCAGGTATACTGTCTGAGACACAGGGTGGCTATTCAGTATAACTATGGTACTGTGGAAGCTAGAATTATCTCTGTTTGCTTATCTATGGACAAGGACACAGGGTAGATATAGAGTATAACTACAGACTGGGACCCTGTATGATTATCTGGTATAGCTATGGTATCGTGGAAGCTGGAACCGTCCCAGAGCGGGGATTTGTGTTTGATTATCGGCAGTAGGACCATATTGTTTTGTGTTTATGGCCAAATGGTATGTGCTACTGTTGTAACAGGCTGTATAAAGTGGTGCTATATAGGCAGTAGTACATGAGGGATTGATTCTCATATTTGTGGCACAGGCGCTTTGTGGTATGAACAACAAAATGCTCTTTAAATCATAACAGATTTTACTCCGGTATTAAATATCTAGAAGGTAGGACATTCGCCATCTTTTCAACCAACTGAAGTGGTACTAGCTAGTGTACCTTGGGCCCGGCTCGCTGATTCAGTAATTGTAACGCGCGCGAAGGCCGGGACCAGCAGGGTCCCGGCATTCGTGCGCATTACAATTACTAAATTAGCGAGCCGGAAAGAAGGTAAGTTATACACTTCCATTGGTTGAAAAGATGGCGAGTGTCCTACCTTGTATATATTTAATATCTGAGTAAAATTTGGTATGATTTAAAGAGGCTTTACTCGTTCATACCACAAAGCACCTGTGATTTGTGTCCGGGATCTGACAACATTTTAGGTACTTCTGTTGCAATCAGTGAAGACACCTGCACAGTTTGATCAGGGTCTTCACTGTTTGCTATTCGATCAGCATATGACGTATTTATGAATGAAGCGAACAAAGCAGTGTACTACTAGGCTATAACAGTGTGCAGGGTAAACCTGGAGCTACACTAGATGGGATGGAACATGTTTTGTCAGATTGTGACTTTGGGGATGTATAGGAGCAGAGGATTAGTGCAGATACAGGATTGAGCACTTTGGATTATAATGGTGAAATGATTGCCTGGAATTATATGTATAAATAGTTTCTGTTTGCCTGGAATTATACATAGTGTCTATTTGCCTGGAATCATACAAAGAATATACATAAATAGTTTCTTTTTGCCTGGAATTATACATAGTGTCTATTTGCCTGGAATCATACACACATTATACATAAATAGTTTCTGTTTGCCTGGAATTATACATAGTGTCTATTTGCCTTGAATCATACATACATTACATTAATATTTTCTTTTTGCTTGTGGAAATTATAGATAGTGTCTATTTGCCTGGAATCATACAAACATTATACGTAAATAGTTTCTGTTTGCCTGGAATTATACATAGTGTCTATTTGCCTTGAATCATACAAACATACATAAATAGTTTCTTTTTGCCTGGAATTATAGATAGTGTCTATTTGCCTGGAATCATACAAACATTATACGTAAATAGTTTCTGTTTGCCTGGAATTATACATAGTGTCTATTTGCCTGGAATCATACAAACATTATACATAAATAGTTTTTGTAAGCCTGGAATTACACATAAATAGTTCCTGCTGCATGATTTGTTTTCCTGGAATAAAATATCATCTGGATTAACATACGTTATAACCATGGATACCAATGGAGTAAGTGAGTCGGGAAAGATGTTAGTATTTTGGCAGACCTAGATATGTACTCTTAGAATTGGATTTTATTTTAATTAACCCTTAGACCGCTACACATAACAATTGCCGTCTGCTGTTGCTTTTATATTTTGCCTTATTTCTCAATAAAAACATGGTTTGACAGCACTTCAGAATCATTTCCAATGGAAATGATTCTGAAGTGCTGTCAAAGCATGTTGCAAATTATTCTAAAGTGCTGTCAAACCATGTTTTTGATGATAAAAATGGAAAATAGAGAATAAACAGCAGTTGACAAAAAGAATAAGATAGCGGTGTAAGTGTTAAAGATAATACTATTAGTTACATGATAATACAATAGTTCATAATTCAGCCAGTCAACATAGGCTTATGATGTACGATACTGATCATTTGCATAATATTTTTGCTATATATATGTAGCAAGTAAAGTGACCATGTGTGACATTATAATAGACTATATGTACCAATATTCAGACACCATTTGTTTTGGGAAACACGGCTTTCCCAAAACAAATTGTGTCTGAATATATCAAGGCAAATAGTATCCAAATATATTGTTATTGTGATAAACCAGTACAACCATACTAACCATGAAGAGTGGGACTTTGTAAACCTATTAAAATCAGTTTCCATAAATAAATACAATTAAGCCATTTACTTATTCTTATGCCATATTCTTATACAGCGGTTATCAATAATTGAGCGATTCCGTTTTTATAACATTCCTGCCTACTGGAGGCTGTTTCACTAAACTTTGTATACGACTAAAATGTTCGTAAGTGCAAAATTATGATAATCTGTAAATTGCAGATTAACATTGTTTTCTTGTAAATAATTATTGAATTTACATTTATTGAGCATAGGCTGCATATGCAGCCTATGCTCAATAAATGTAAATCCATAAATTGAAATTTACAGACGATCTTAAATTTGCACTTACGAACATTTTAGTCGTAAGAAGTTTAGTGAAACGGGCCCGTGGTCTTTACTGATTTCTCCTGTATTCTATTGCCCACTAATTCTTTCGTCTGCAATTATATAGTTAGAGAAATGATGACTCCTGTTGTTTTACTGCATTTATACATCCTTCATTGCATTTGGTTCAGCCTTTGTGATGTAGCATGGTACCAGTTAATTGGGGACACAAAAGTCTGGAAACTCCACTATTATCGGCTATAGAAGGTACAGATATTTTTGCAGAGCTACGAGCCCGCAACTGAGGTACAAGGTACTAATAGAATGGTGGAGCCTGATTAGGCAAATGGCTAATTGATTTTGCTGGGGCGATTATGGAACCAGGGGGCCGCCGTTTCAATAAACTTCTTACGACTAAAATGTTCGTAAAGTGCAAAATTATGATAGTCTGTAAATGTCACATTCACAATGTTTTCTTGTAAACAATTATTGGATTTACATTTATTGAGCATAGGCTGCTTATGCAGCCTATGCTCAATAAATGTAAATCCATCAATTGAAATTTCCAGACGATCCTAAATTTGCACTTACGAACATTTTAGTCGTACAAAGTTTGGTGAAACTGGTCCCTGGCTCCTGGCTATTTGTTCTTTCTCTGTTTGAAAGTGTCTGTTATCCATAGACTTCTGTAGGTTAGACAATCATTGATCTTGCTTATAATTGATGAACATGTGATCCCGCACGTTGCATTAGCTTTGTGTAATCTTGTTACATCATAATCAGTACACAATTAGTAATCTTGCTATAATTGACGTGAACATTGTCCTCTGGTTGCAGGACAAGGCGGAGAATTTCGTGATGGCGGCCCTGTTCTGTGCAGCTGAGGAGGGCAACATTGACGGACTCAAAGACCTCACGGGCATTGCCCAAAAAATAGACCTGCAGGTCGCCAACAAGGTGGGTGGGCGTGTTTCAGTTTGGGCGGTGTCATTCAATCAGCTAACAGTAGCCAATTTCACCAATGTTTCTAAGTTTACTTTGAGGAACTAAATATTTATTTGTACTGAAATGCATTATTTTATATTGAACAAACGCCTGTATATATTTCATTATGCAGTTTTCATATGCTTTATTATACCACCAGCATACGAAGTATGTAGAGGGTTATATAGTTTTTTTAATTCCGTCCGTCTGTCTGTCTGTCCACTTTAAAGTTTTTGGGTACCCATTATCTCTGTAACGGTAAGTCGGATTGACCTCAAATTTCACATACTTCCTTATCATCATCCATATTTTCATTCCATACCACACTCAAAAATTTATTCATAAAGAAATAAAGACAGACATAAAATGCCCAGACAAGGAAAATGTATCGATCTGCCTATACAGATGACAATATTGTTTTCCTCGTCATATATAGTGGCTAATTGTCTGTGTCTATATCCCCAGCACGGTGAGACGACTGTGCACATGGCGGCCAGCGGAGGTCACATCGAGGTCATCCGCTTCCTGCAGTCGAAGGGCGTGGACATCTCAGCGCTGGACAAGCATGGAGAGACGGCCCTCTATTGGGCCGCCCGGCAAGGCCACACCCATGTTGTCTCTTATTTATATGAAGAGGGCCTCGATGTCAACTCACAGAATAAGGTACAGGTGACTCACGGTCTCATTTATCAGTTTCATGTGGGAAAATAAGATGTTCACAACTATTAGTGGATGTATTCACATATTTTATATTATATTTGGATAGTAGTTAAAATAAATTGTTTACAATCATTGTCTCGCCTGCTTTCGCCATTTTTTATGTCAAAAATTTTCTTCAGCCTTGACCTTTTTCGTGTTAAAGCATGCACTTTTCAGACGGTTTTTGTGATGCTGACTTTAGCACATGGCCATGATCATATTATGGTCAAATGCCTCGGCAGGCACGACACCGCTTCTGTGGCGGAATTCTTGTTGTACAACATTTAGTCAAACGGGCCCCTGATCTATACTTCCTGACATGTTTTCTGCTGCATTGGTATCAGGCTATTTTCATATGCAAATGAGGCATGATATTTTTTAATTATTTATACTAATTAAATGCTTCACCTAAAACAATACTATTTTCTGCAGATTATAAAGTTTGATCATTGCATATCAAAAAATAAATACTGAGAATAAATAGTAGTGTCCGTTAACATTTTAAAGAAACACGGTTATCGCCCCTGGTATCAGTGTGGAAATTCATGTTTGATATACGAAGCATAATAATGCCAATTATATCGTCGGGACTGTTTATTTTACCCGAACAAGGTCATATCTAACGAATGGACGAAAAAATATGCCTCCCTATATTATAACCTGGCACGTGGGCATGTACCTTTAACACTGTTTTCTTGTAAACAATTATTGGATTTACATTTATTGAGCATATGCAGCCTATGCTCAATAAATGTAAATCCATCAATTGAAATTTCCAGACGATCCTAAATGTGCGCATTTTAGTCGTAACTGTGACTGTAATAACGTAACGTGCCCGGTCTATGTTTGAGATCTGTGTTTTCTGTCCCCAGACCGGAGAGACGGTGTGCCATGTGGCGGCGAGATACGGCCACGCCTCAGTCATCCAGTACCTCGTGTCTCTCGGCGTCGACGTCAACAAACAAGACAATGTATGTCACAACTCTGGTTTTGACACTTGATCACTTGAACCTCGGATGGGTAGTGGTCTAGGGGATATGACATTGAACTTCAATACCAGAGGTTGTGCATTAAATCCTACCCCTGGGCGTGAAAAATACTTACAAAGTATTTCCATCCCACTGGTCTGTCGGATGTGGTCATGTCTCTATATGGTCTTAATTGTGGCTGGGACGTTGAATCAATTCACTTTCCCTTTAGTCTGAATCTCAGATTAAATAGTTTAATTGAGACAATCCATATGATTTTGTACCAAAGATGATGTAAATGACATCAAAAGTTGGCTAACGTTGGAAATGCCGAATTCTATTCTGCATTTGCTCTGAATATTTTTAATACGTTTGTCATCATTTACGGAAAATATTTTATTTTTTTGTACATGGGATGTTGCACAAATGGCTTGGCTCAATTGGTTGACCCTGAACTGAGGTCATATATATTAAAATCAGAATTGTTGCCATTTCACAAAATTTATATTTTGCTACATGACAAAAACTACACAGATTGCATATGTCATATTTTTTGCTCATACTGTTTGCCTAAATTGGATACATGTACATCATAGAAATTGTAGAGGATCTCAAATGAATTATCAGTTTTGCAATTATGAGTAGATCCAGATCAGCCACGCAGACTGATCAAGATCTACACTGTTCACCATGCAATTAATCAAACACCCATCACGATTCCAACGAGAAATTTAGATTGTTATCAGGCTACATGAGTGTGCTATTTGATCAGAATCTTCACTTGCCACAAATCACACACGCCCCATTTCTCCAGTCACAGCCATATATGGCGTGGCATAGTGGATAAGGCATCCACCTCACAATTGAGAGGTCAAAGGAGGTTCGAACCTCTGCTTGAGCTGATAAGGCCGTTTGATGATCTATCAGCTAGTTAAATGGTGCCAATTGCCTACCTGCCTGATGCCCGTTTCACTAAACTTTGTACGACTAAAATGTTCGTAAGTGCAACTCGTCTGGAAATTTCAATTGATGGATTTACATTTATTGAGCATAGGCTGCATATGCAGCCTATGCTCAATAAATGTAAATCCAATACTTGTTTACAAGAAAACATTGTTAATGTGAAATTTACAGACTATCATAATTTTGCACTTACGACCATTTTAGTCGTACAAAGTTTAGTGAAACGGCCCCCTGATGCCTGGCATATAGGATAGGAATTGGGCAGTAATGCTGTTCAAGGATTAGTGTGACGTAAGTCACGACTGGCTGGCCTTTTCACTAGGGGTGACATTTTATTACATTTCAAGCTATTATATGCATGGATTTATCTGTGAGAGAAAACCCGTAATTGTCAAGTTACAAATAATACAGTGGGTGGTTGGTCGGGAGCACGTGACGGATAATTCAACGATCGGTGTTCATCCTTACCGGAATTCCGACTGGAGACCTGGTTTGGCCCTCACATACGTCTGGCATTTTGTATGTGACAGTTGACTCAGGTTACATCCCTTATATGAGTATTACGATTATTCGTAATCCTATTTTAGGGGAAGGAGTCAAGTGACTTTGGTGTGGTATGGACCTTGCACCAGGTCAGGTTATTCTAATTTCAGGGCTGAATATTTTTTTTCTCGATGTAAATATTCCGTTCTGATTTTGGTATTTCCCCCCAATGCAGCAGGTTAAAACGTGATCAAACCCATTTGCCCGGCCTTACATGACCTGAGGTATTGATATGCCGTTAAACACCAATAAACAAACAAACAAACAAACAAATACTACACTGTGAAGAGAACACCCGTAATCACCAATGTGGACTCCTGCAGTCGTTATAAAATAGGTACTGCACACAAAAATTCATACGCATATGCTAACGCCCCCGGAACATTATAAAATGCATTTTTGTTAAAAAATGTTGTTCAGAGATGTAATATATAGGATATTCCATCATACATGTTTGAATAGATTGAAATAATACACTCGTGTGCGTCGGCTTCTGCGTAAACAACTGGTTCGCTTCGCTTTCTCGGAAAAAGACATACATTCGTGTATTATTTCACCCTATTCAAACATGTACGATAGAATATCCGCTATATAATAAGCTACACTGCTTTTCCTACAGCTGGGAGAGACGCCGCTACACAATGCATGCTGGCACGGGTTTAACAGCATTGTGGCACAGCTGATCGGCAGCGGGGCGGACCTGGCCACCCAGAACAATGACGGGGACTCGGTGCTGCACTGTTCGGCGTCCCGCGGCCACATCCAGTGTGTGAAGACCCTCGTAGACAGCGGCTCCCCTCTCAACCTCACAGACAAGGTGCGTCAATGAACTACATAGATCTTAATATAGAGAATAGTAGGTTAGTGCCGTGAATGGGAAAAAATATCTGGCAAGGCTCAGGAAACGGGATGGGCGAGGCTCTGCCGAGCACATCCCGTTTCCGTGCCGCGCCAGATATGTTTTCCCATTCACGGCACTAACCTACTATTCTATTTATCCCGTCAACACCTATAAATGGCTGTAACATGCAAAAATAGTATTGACTGGATATCAAAAATGTTTCACGGCACCGTGTTTCACGGCACATACACACTGTGTTGACGGGATAAAAATGGTTAATAGTATTACCCAACACCCTATATAAGTTGATATTACATAGTTTTTACTATGTTCCTGTGTTATGACGTGCCTGGGCAATAGTTCCGTGTGCCTATCCAAACTATTTTCACCCTTAAAAGTAATGACGTCAAGATTTTTGTTGCAGATTACGTCATAAAATTCTACACAATTTGTATAGGTTAGTTGATCCGCCCCACCCCGAATTCACGTTCATTGTATCACATACAGTATATTACAGGTTGAGTAATAAAGTCACTATATATTACAGCGAGGCAGCACAGCCCTGTACCTCGCGTGTAATCGACACCATGAGGGGATTGCACTGACTCTGCTACACGCCGGCTGTGACATGGACAACATCGTCGAGGTAGGCCGCTTTATGATAAACTATCACTTTTACGGAGCCCTGTGGGAGACGTAGAATTTTTTTTTTATTCATTTGTTCCCACGAATTGACAATTAATTCCCACGAATTAACAATTTGTTCAATCAATTTAACAATTGTTATTTCGTGGGAACGAATTGTTACATTGAGTTAATTCGTTCCCGTCATTTCGTGGGAACAAATTGTTAATTTGAGGGAACAAATTGTTATATTGTGGGAACGAATTGTTAAAATCGAGGGAACGAATTAATAAAAAAAAATCCATGTCCCCTGTGAGGCTCCGTACACCTTACTGCTGAATGGAGCATTTAAATGACTTTGATTGATCAGCCAGTCAATATTTATGATAAACTGGGATATATTGTAACTCGCCGCTTGATATTGATTTCAGAAAACAGTCATATTTACGTAATTTGACAAAACATTCAGAGCTTACAGTGCATAGTGTATGTGAAATTGACTTCTACAGGAGACCTGCACATGTTGTCAACTTTGATGTCATTTACTGAAAGTATTGCACTTTTTATACACCCATTTTTGAAAAAATGGGATGTATTTAAGTAATAAAACCATGGGCTGTTGCGTTTACTGGGGACGCCCAATACATTTGGTCTGTTTAAAGTGTGTGGAGTCTGAAGAATTGTACATCCCAGTAAACACATCAGCCCATGGTTTTTATTATGTTTTACCACGGGACGGACGTGCGGCAGACAGAAAAACTGCATAGTTTGTGTACCCAACTCCTCTGAAACTGTTCAGTCAATCGATCTGAAACTATACACACATCTTCTACACATATTGAAGATGTGCACCTTGGTGTTTTTATGCCGAAAAAATATTCCCTTTTTAACCTAGCCATTTTTTTATACATTTTTGTATCCAATTCTATATAATTTCTACTTTACACATCTCTACCTAAATGAGTATACCTGTTTATCACAACAAGAGGAATAAATAACACTATAGATTTTCAAATTCTCATTAATGATCCAGATCAAATAACACATTTGTGTAGCCTGATAGCGATCTATATTACTTGTCAGAATCATCATATGTGTTTCATTTAAGGAACGGCGAACAGTGGATGCACGGGCTGATCTGGATCTACACTGGTCGCAAAATCCATCGCAAAACCCATAAGCCCAGTTTCTTCAGTCACAGCCAAATTTATAAAGATAGTGCCCATATTTCTCCAAACAACTTGCAGGAGGTATTATTTTATAGTGTCCTTATTACGTAACGGATTTTGATGAAATATGGCGCATCAAACGCGTCTTGTTAAGCTGCATTTGGTGGTCTCTGTATTTTCGCCCAAACTTCTGTCGTTTTTGCGAAGAATCGATTTACGTGTCAAAAACGACATAAGTCTGTGCCAAACTCCCTGGACCACCAAATTCAGCTCATGAAGACGCGTTTGCCACGCCATATTTCATAAAAATCTGTTTCATATTACGGAAAATATCAAATAATACTTTCAAGATTTCGACACATTCAGCCACTGTTGTTGTTGTTATCACCACGTGATCATGCACCTTGTTGCAGGAGGCGGGAGAATGCCCTCTCCACTGCATCACTCGGGAAGGCATGGCCACCGTCGTGCAGACGATGTGTGCCTACGGCTGTGTCGTCGACGTTGTCACCAAGGTAACTCACCTCCCACACTGCCCAGTTGGCTGAATATGCTTCTGCATTTGAAAGTGCAAGTAGAAATTATGTTTTTTTCCCTGATTTTCAAGGAATTTGCTTTCGAAACACTGGAAAGGAAATAAATCCAGTTGGACATTTAGCTCCGATTTTGTTCCATGTGTGCACTGGGTGTTTATTAGAGGCACTAATTTTGTGAAAATCAGCTAAACAAATTGTCATTTTCAATATCAAAACTGGGGTGTGGGCGTCTATTGGAGCATGGCCGTCTATTAGAATCTTTACGGTATGCGTTATTGTTCACATAATGGATTTTTAGGGAACTAAAATCAAGCGAGCGTGAGAATAATGACCTAGTTATAGTTCACCCCAGTTTACAATGCAGTCTCCCATCCAAGTATTGATTTCCATCTCCTGTCAAACAATTAATGAATAAATCTGGTAAGATATGTAACTAATCTTGCAACATGTGAAATAAGTTGAGATCGATACTGGCCAGTGATTGGCTTAAAAAGTAGGACGAGCTATAAATGACTATCTGTTGCTGGGATGTTAAACCCTCTTACTTTCTGAATCCATTAGCTCTTAGAATGCGGGAAATGGAAATTGATGTCTGATTTGCTTTTATATTTCTTTCTCAATGAAAACATGGTTTGACAGAACTTTGGAAAGGATTCTCAAGTGTTGTCGGAACATTTTTAGATGATCAGATAAGTAAAGTAGGTCACCTGTATTTACCAAACTATTGAATCCCATTCAAGTTTAACCTACCTGTGTATGCCGATTGTTTCTGTTGACACACTTGCTTACATTGCCTTGTACCACATGTGAGGCATACCATGTGATTTTGTACCTAGGAACATGCACAATGTTTCATTAAATATATTTACAGAAACTGTAAATGATTACGACGTCATTTGCGGAAAATATCGTAAATTTTGGAAATATATTTCATGGGATATCACACATATTTTTTAATAGGTACAAAATCACATTATTTGTCTCATATATCCTACTGGTTGATAATGCTGCATGCTAACACCGTTACACCGGGCCTGTTCGGTGGATTACCAGGATGTATCAAATAATGGTTCCCTTGACGGACTTGCTTACATTGCTTCATGACAATGAAACATATAGGCAATTCTATATTATTTCCCCATTCCCAGGAAAGTCTGCTGACGCCGCTACACATGGCCAGTAAAGTAGGTCACCTGGAGATTGTTCGCTGCCTTCTCCTGTCTGGGGCCAACCCAGCCGTCATGAACAAGGTATACACTCATCCTCGCTCATCTTCGTTGGTCTTCCTTAATCTTCACCCATGGTTATAAAACTTGCTATGGAGTATATTCTCATGGTCAACACCCTGCTAGTATGAAAAGGTACGATTCTCATTTGGGATGGCTTGATAATCTAATGAGTAGAACATCGGACGTCATCACCGATGGTTGTGGGTTCAATCCCCGCCCTAAGCATGGAGAAATACTTCCATGGTATTTACATGCCACTTTCTGATGAGACCAAGCTCCCATCAATAACCTTCGCTGTTGTTGGGACCATATATCTCGTGGTCCGACATACTTCAAGTAAATGGATGTAGACTGTAGTTAAAATGCTTAAATTATTGTTGATTCTGTGAGCACCAAATTAGCATTTTCTCTAATTTCTATGGGCAGATTCCCATCTGTATAACATTGTTGTTGAACGGACATAAACGTCCATCACAATCAATCACTTGTCACTGTTTGTACATCCAGCATTTTATTTTTAATGAAGAATTCCCAGCACGGCCTAATTGACTGAGCATGTGGTCTCTGCATGTACACTTCAAGGCAACACACACTATTCATTATAACACGATTCTCGATATAACACAATCCTGTCATAGCTCCCAAATAACCAGTTATACTACTTGTCCTATGCATTTAGTATGGATATATAGAGAATAGTAGGTTAGTGCCGTGAATGGGAAAAAATATCTGGCAAGGCTTAGGAAACGGGATCGCAGAGCCTCGCACATCCCGTTTCCGTGCCGCGCCAGATATTTGTTCCCATTCACAGCACTAACCTACTATTCTATTATCCCGTCAACACCTACAAATGGCTTTAAGATATAACCCCAGCCACCGCACATATTCATACGCAGTGATTATGTCGTATTGACAGGATATCAAAAATGTTTCACGGCACCGTGTTTCACAGCACATACGCACTGTGTTGACGGGATAAAACACGATTCACCTATAACATGATGGCTTTGCATGGACCCCAAACATAGTGCTATCAAGGGGTTCAAGTTTATAATGAAACAGACGCCAGATGTAAATCATCACCTTGTACGTCACTGACGCCCCATTGAGGCCGTGTGCTTCATTGTTGTGTTATATCTCCCACAGGATGGTGTCACCCCGGATATAATGGCTCTGGCAGAAGGCTTCTCCGACATTGCTGCCCTACTCAACAAGGTGAAGGGGGTAAGCTCACTCTCGTCTTCCGACCTAAAATGACCTTAGCTGTTGACTATAGGAATGAATGGCCTTTTTGTGGAATTTATCATTTATCGGCGTATAAACTTGGAAAAGTCGCGGGAATACTGGACGAAGCGATAAAAAATTACAATTTTCGAAAAAAATAATCTTTTTTTTTTTTTTTTTTTTTTTTTCGAAAATTGTAATTTTTTAAGGCCTCGTCCAGTATTCCCGCGACTTTTCCAAGTTTATATCCCCGATAAATTCCACAAAAATACCATTCATTCCTTATAATTCCAGCATTTTAAATAAATTAATCAAGAAAATGTGTTTATTTTCCGTTTTCTTAAGAATTATTTTAACTGCGCCTCACGGTTACGGAAAGTAGTTCGGCGTGGGAGTTTACTGGGATATAAATTTTGGACAGAGACTTGGTACGGGCCAATCAAATGTTAGGGAATTGTGTAAATATGTTTGTGCTGGAATTATAGGCCATTAAACACCATTAAATCAAATACAATCGCAGTCATCTTTGTCTACTAGATAAAATACAGTGGAACCTGTCTAAGCCGGACACCCTGGGAGGTCTCCAGTACAGTGGAACCTCTCTAAACTGGACATGCTGTTTTTGTACAAGTTTCTCAAATCACTTATAATTTTCTGTTTGCCTTCAGCTGATATCTTCATATTGCAAACATGCTTTACTTAGTAACGATACATCCTCCCACATTAATACAATTACCCTCGCTACTGATCGTTTATTTTCAAATCACCTACAGTGGGGTCAGCGTGTAAGTGCACACACGAACGAACACGACAGGTTGGTTCCAACCTGTCGTGTTCGTTCGTGTGTGCACTTACACGCTGACCCCACTGTATAGGGACCCTAAGTGTGTCCACATTTTCTAGTTATAGATAGAAGGCAATGAAAGACATAAAAATAATCACACAGAGGTTTTCTTATGTCCCAGGTTTAGAGAAATCCATGGTGTTTGTATGTCTTGTAAATGTGAAAATACGTCACCATCAGAGACAAAAGACAAAGTATACACGCTGATGTATTACGTGTGTAAATTTTAGATGCATTCTACTCTATCACACCTACACATGCTTACCCAATTGCAGGACCGCGGTGAGAGTTACGTGAAGCAATTCATCCAGACGACCATGCCCCTGCCCCAGGTCAAGGTCAAATTCCTCGGCTCGACTGGCGTCGGCAAGACGACCTTGATAGAGACACTCAAGTGTGGCCTTCTCTCCGGGCTCTTCCGAAGGTCAAGGTTGAGCAGCACCGGCTCTCCTGCCACTAAGAAAGGTCAGTTGAAGGTCATTAAATCAATGAATTAATGCACGAGACATTCTTATTATTTCATTGATGTCACAAGTGGAAAATTGTTTCTATGCTCCTGTAGCCTATTTCACCTAACATTGCAAAGTATACCTTTGTTGCAAAGTGTACTTTGAGGGAGAAGTTTTCAATTTAAGGATAAATTTATTAATTTTTATTATACTGAATTTATTACATTAATGTAATAAATTCAGTATAATAATTATTATGCATACTTTTAATCATCAAATATATGAAGTTGTTAATTCTATATGAAATAATGCATTTTGGGAAAATAAATGATTACTCCCTCAAAGTATACTTTGCTAAATAAGTATACTTTGCAATTTTCATGAAATCGGCTACAGGTCTTGGTGTAATGTCAAAATGGCTGTAATAATGTAATAAATTCAGTACAATAAAAATTAATAAATTTCTGCTTAAATTGAAAATTTCTCCCTCGAAGTGTACTTAGCAGGATAAGTATACTTTGCAATTTTTGTGAAATATGCTACAGGAGAGTGAGTGACAGTTGCCCCCTCTTGGGTGATTATGCCTAGATAGGCTGCTACAAATTGGCCTTGCCTATTTCTGTTGTAGGGGGGAAGACAAAGCCGCGCCTACCGCGCCAATACAGCCTGCCCACCCCGCTGTGTTACAGTGTCGGTAACCCCGTGTACACGATGGGTATCAACGTCCAGAACACCAGTATCACAGGTAATGACGATATCACAATATTGATCAGGGTCATTTTATGAGGCACGGCATGTGATTTTGTACCTAGGAAGATGTGCAAAATCTCATGAAAAATATTCACGATATTTTCCGTAAATGAATTCGAAAGTTGACAAAATTTTCATAGCAATTGTATTTGCTATGAAAATTTTATCAACCTTTTTATTTTTCACAATTTCTGTAAATATTATTCATGAAAAATCGCACATGTTTTTAGCTACAAAATCACATGGCGTGTCTCATATATTGAACATGAAATGTGTTGGCCTATGTTGAAGGTCGCTAGTGGGTGGGAGTTACAATGGTGTCGGCTAATTCTGCGCACCAAACAAATTTATATGGCATTACCATCTCCATATTCAGTCAAACTTTCCTGAATATTCAACGCAGTTCAAAGACGTTTGTGCAGGTAAAATGTCACAACGTTCTGACGTCGGTAAGTGACGTAAATTGTGTGATGTATGACATCACATGCGTGTTTGCAACGTCACATTTGTTTCGGCTAATGCTGCGCATCTGGTAGTGTAAACAAAATGGCGAGCAGTATGCTGGATCAGCATGGCAAAGTTGGTATTAAACTTGAAGCAGAACTATCCAGTGACATCATGGCAGGTTAGTTTCTTCGTTTCACAGTTAATTTAGTAAATAAGACAGCTATTCCATCAGCAGGTCTGAGGATTTTACACAGTTTGACTATATTCTTTTTACCAAACTATCTGAATGTGATAAAATTGTGCCACAGTGTAGCAACTAATCAGCTTGTTTATTCCAACTTCCAAATAGTTTATTATGACGTACGCATGGCTAAATTTTACGTGAATTGCACATTAGCCGATGCACAGAATTAGCCGAAATGACAGTAACCCTTAGACCGCTACTCACATCAATTGTTGTCTTGCCTTATTTCTCAATAAAATTATGATTTGACAACACTTCAGAATCATTTCCAATGGAAATGATTCTGAAGTGCTGTCAAAGCATGTTTTTGATGATAAAAATGGAAAATAGAAAATAAACAGCAGACGACAAAAAAATTAAGTTAGTGGTCTAAGAGTTAAGAACATTACTTCATCACTTTTTCTTGTGTCGTGTCGACATCACACCATGTTTCAAATGCATATTAATTCGTCCCTGGTGAAATGTTTCTGCCTCGGTCATTAGAATGATATTACCCAACTTACTATTGTCAAATATATGAATAAAGGCCAGCCATGGGAAGAGAAAACTCTGACCTTTGTTCACAGGTGGTCTTTGTTCACAGGTTCATTTATGTAGTAATTGAATAATTGGGAAAACAAAATCTTGGCTGCCATGGTAAGGTAATTGCTATTCTGAGGTGGCCTTTAACACAGGTTCGACTATATACGGCTGATGTCCACCGTACATAAAATCTTTATTAATTAGAATTGGAATTCAAAGGCCCAAGGTGCAGGTAACCGAGGCTAATAATAGCTTTGTTTTCTCATATTTGTCATTCTGTGCAATAATTTCACTACTGTTCACTACCCTTTATGTGTGTATTGATAAGTGGCAGTGACCACAGGTTGAAGTAACAGACCGAGGTCTATAAATACATTAAATATGCCTAAAAGCATCAATAAATGAAGAAAAAAAACAAAAACATTTACCCCCTCCATCTAATCATTATAATGATTAGATGGAGGGGGTAAATTTTTTTTTTTTTCTTCATTTATTGATGCTTTTAGGCATATTTAATGTATTTATAGACCTCAGTCCGTTACTTCAACCTGTGGCGGTGACTGGAGAAATGGGACTTGCGACCATTGTAGATCCAGTCTAATCAGGATCTGCACTGTTCGCCATTCCATCAATGTAACACCCGTCATGCTTCTAACAAGGAATATAGATCGTTATCAGGCTATCGGAGCGTGCTATTTGATCAAGAACTACACTGGTGATAAATCCCATAAGCACCGTTTCTCTAGTCACAGCCACGTATGATCATAGGTAGACACCTATTGAGTAGGCCTTACTGTAATAACCCTAAATATTCGGACACCATTACTCTTGGGGAAACACATAAAAATATATGGTTTCCCTACAACAGAGATTGTGCCAATGTTTAGGGTTAGTATGATAGTACTGATATAATCACAATAACAATGTATTTGGATACAATTTGCTTTGGGAAACCCCTATTTAATAGGGGTTTCCCAAAGCAATTTGTGTCCAAATATATAGGGTTGCTATAGTACTTTACTGTCCCCCAAATTTGCTATAGGAAAGAAAACTATTACTTGGGACCATAAATTCACCATAAATTTGACTTCGAGTTATCAGTAATTTGACGTAGCAGACTGAGGTAACGAGTGTAGACACAGGTTGAAGTAAGGGACCGAGGTCTATAAATATATTAAATACGCCTAAAAGCATCCATAAATGAAGAAAAAAAAAGCTAAACAATTTTGTTTACTCCCTATGTCTATATATAGGGAGTAAAAACAAATTGTTTAGCTTATTTGTTTTCATTTATTGATGCCTTTAGGCATATTTAATGTATGTGTAGACCTCGGTCCGTTACTTCAACATGTGTGTGTACATTGTATATGTTTAAAGTCATAAAATCATAGCGTACCCTGAAAACAGCATCTACTGTGTCTCTTGTCAGGTGTGGGAGACGTGAGTGTCTGGGATTTCTCCGGCTACGAACCGTACTACCTGCTGTATGACCATTTCGTGGGTGACCCCACCTGTGTGCACGTTGTCATGTTCAGCCTGATGGACACGTACGATGAACAGCTCGCCCAGGTCTCCTTCTGGCTTAACTTCATCAAGGCCCGGGTCACACCCCTCCTCCCACTCGGTAAGTTAGGGGGGCATCAAGTCCCACATCACACCCCTCCTCCCACTGGCTAAGTCTCGGGGGAATAGCGTGCCGTAATATGTCAAAACTGGGCCTACTATACTAGTCGGGTTAATATGGAAATAGGCAAAATAAGTCCAGTTAAGGAAGATTGTCGTGCGACGTTTTCATTGGACCTCCTTGCTCCGAATCGGTCAATCGACAATTATAAAGAGCGTTTTATATTATTTGGAATGTTTAAACACATAATATCACATGTTAACAGTTATATTTTTGTAGGATGGAGTTAGAGGTTATTACCTGGCTAGTTTGATATCAACCTATGTATCAGCCCAAGGTAACTTGATATCAGCCTGAAACCTGATATTTCGAAAATGAAACACAAATACTTACTAGAAATTTACTTCAACAATATGTGACGAACTAGCTTGCAAATGGTGTTTATCCCATCGCAGCGCCAATGTACTGTGAGACTTGCTTTCAGTCCTACTTTTCATATGTGTGCACCTTTTAACGGTAATAACCCATCTTGTGCGTCATCAGACATGACCGACGTCATACTTTTGATTACGTCAATAACTCTGTGCTATGTCATTTAAATTAAAGATGGCTGCTCACAGTATTTTCAGTCTGGCAGGTAGGGAAATAAACAAATAAAATTGCTGTTTGTCGTGTTGTTTATGATCTGGACAGATCGCACTCGTTGTCGAACCAACTCCGAATAAAAATGCATGGATCTGGTGGACTTTGACAGTGATCTTTTTAAAAAGAAGCTGTAATTTTGGTTACAAAATAAGAGTTATTGTTGAAGCTGATTGGTTGTGGTCACGGCAATCACGCTGCATTGGCATTCATTGTTCTCAAACGGAATTTAACAGTAAAGCCGCCATCTTCATTTTTTTCGATGAGTTGGGAAGGAATCAAACAGTAACTAACTGCGCATGCGTCATAAGTTTCCAGTCAGATACGGGCACGAGACATGTTTTTACCTAGGAAAATAGATATCTGACTGGGAAAGGTGATATCTGACTGGGAAAGGTGATATCTGACTGGATTTCAGTGTGCATCAGCCTGGGTCTTACATGTTGTTGTGGGAGGCAAATAACGGCCAGAAATAGTCATAATTTGATATCTAAGTAATAACTGGCTTAATTCTTTCATATTATATGTCATCACATAATGTCGTATTTGGTTTGTAATTAAGGTCTGTCAAATTACCTCGCCTGGCTGTTACAGTTTGGAAATGAGCACTGTCCCTTATCAATGTCCCATGTTGTTGTTGCCAGGTGATTGTAGCCTGTACCATATGTTGTTGTTGCCAGGCGACTGCGGCCAGCTGCAAGCGCGGGCCCGGGTGCTGCTGGTGGCGAGCCACGCGGACCGTGCCGCCTGCCCCAAGACGGCCCGGGGGGAGTATGTGAGCCCCGTCGCTAGCAACATCCTCGCCAAGGTGCAGCAACGATTCCACCACGACCTTGACCTTGTGGAGCGTGTATTCGTCATGGATACACAGGTCGCCCTGACGACTGATATAAAGGCACTGAAACTGCAGTTGGGCCAGATGCGGATGGATATTCTCATGGTAACTATGATGTTTTCACTCCTTCCCTATAATTAATGCCCCTCTAAGCTCTAAGCGTCAGATCCATGCATGTTCAGATATTCAGTTTGTTCCGTATTCTTGGGTAAAATAGAATCCTTACCCCAGCATAATTAGTATGCCGAAGGGTATATTATCTACTGTCTGTTCCACATTAAGTAAGTACTTTTCATCAATAAGAAAAAAGTCACCCTCCCCAAAAACAATTATTTCATGAAATTCCGTAAAATATTGATTTTATTGCGAAAACAAATGATCCTATACGAATTTAACATGGGGGCTAAAAACAGATTTTTTTGTCGAGCCCGCTTGCAGATAGCGAGACAAAGTGATCACAATGACGTCCGGGTGTCCGTGCGTCTGTGTGTCCGTGCGTACGTCCGGGCTAACATTGGGGGTTTAGGGGCTAGGGGGAGGAGCCTAAGACAATAGAATACAATAGATTTATTCTGTTAGCCCCTAAACCTATTGTAAGTTGGGGGCTATTCCTTCGATCTCCTCCGTCCGTCCGTCCGTCCGTCCGTCCGTCCGAAATCTGCGTTAAAGTTTTAAATACCTTATCTCTCTGCAGTCCTAAGTCACATTGACTTGAAACTTCATATGCTTATTAGTTTTAATTCAAACTTCAAATAAATACACTCTGAGACCATCAAATGCCTCGGCGGACTCGACATGCGGGCCACGGCCATCTTGTTTTATTGTCGCGCCCGCTTGCGGAAAGCGCGATATAGTCGGCACTTTGGCGTACGTACGAGTGTCCGGTTAAAGTTTTGGGTTCGCCCATTACCTTGAAACTTCACATGGGTGTTTATCATCATCTATATTTTCATTCTAGCCCCCGCCCGTGCGGCCCCTGTGCCCAATGTCAAGGTCTAATTATTTTGAAATTTTTGGTTAAAGTTTTTGGTTAAAATTTTTGGTTAAAGTTTTTGGTTAAAGTGTTTCCTTATACTATATCTCTGCAACTGCTTCACCCATTACCTTGAAACTTCACATGAGTGTTTATCATCATTGTCACGCCCGCTTGCGGAAAGCACGATATAGTCGCCACTTTGGCGTACGTCCGTCTGTCCGTACGTCCGTGTGTCCGGTTAAAGTTTTTTGGTTTAAGTTTTTTGGTTAAAGTTTTACCGTCTACTATATCTCTTTTTTTAGTGTCCATGCCTCGCCCCAAGGCGTGACATGCAGGCCGCGGCCATCTAGTTTTCTTATTTGAGGACCAATTTTCAAAATCTAACTTTTGTTTTCTTAGTTACATCATTTCCAAGCTGTCCAGCCAGGTTTCGGAAGCAATTCACAACAGGCACAAATAGATGTAGGTAGAAGTTTACAGCTAAAATATTGACACCCTCCCCCCAGTTTGCATTAAGAGGTTCGCCAGTCAATTCTGTCATAACTTTTATATCACTTTAAGGATTAGTTAGATAGGATTAGATTAGTTAAATATTTAAACACAGCATACTTCTGAACAACTACCACACATCCATGCTGCCCTTAATATAACCTTCACCTTTTGGCGTTCACAACTTTGAATTTTTTCACACGTTAAGAAGTTCGGCATTTCTTCGTGGGTAACCGGTGGGGTATTTAGCAATCGGGATTCTTCCTTACCGGAATCCCGACCGGAGACCTAATTTGGCCCTTGTGTGCTTCTTTGGTTTTTCTTGTATGTGAGAGTTGTACCCATTATCTGAGTATGATTAATCGTAATCGAACCCGTTGGCCCGACCTTATATGACCATATATAGCTGCTTGATAGGCCGTTAAACACCATCAAACTGTCATAACTACTATATCATTTGAACATAAACAGTTCAACACAGCATACCTGTGGACAAATGCCACACATCCATGCTGCCATTTTTATGACTTTGACCGTCACAACTTTTTCACACATTAAGAAAGTTTCTCATTTCTGTCATCACTTCTATTTCCCTTGATGGATTACTTTAATAGTTTATTACATCGTACATGTGGACAAATGCCATACATCCATGCTGGCCTTAATATGACCTTGACCTTTTGACCTTCACAAATACGCTTGTGAATGCGTATCACTTGGTTAATTAACTTTGACACAGTTTCTCCAATCTGCCACCATGGGCATTTGTGTGCCGACAAGCCACATTTTCTTGTTGCCTCTGCAGCCACATGTCAGATCAAATTACTTTAGTGTTGATCATACTACTTTTGTGGTTGGGCTCAGTGACTGGTGTGGAATGGACCTAGCACCAGAATAGGATATTCTAATTTCATGGCTGAATATTGATTTTTCTGTAAATATTCAGTTCTGGTTTTGGGAATTTCTCTCATTATGGACACATTAAATACAGGATAGACCCGTTGGCCAAGCCTTAAATGACCTTAGCTGTTGATATGCCGTTAAACACAAATTATCAATCAATCCGTGTATGAGAGCCACTGTTGACTAATTGTTGGTTAATTAAATGAGAGCGCACTATCTTAGTTAATCTCACCGCTGACCTTGTATTTTGGATAGATAAAAAGTTTTTGTAATTCGGTCCATTCATTAGTTCGGCCATTAATATTCAGTTTGTGAATAACTAGTAATATTTAAATAAAAAAATGTTATAAACACACCAAACAGCTCTATTCATTAACACATTATAATCTTGACATGAACATCTTTGTGCAAAAAATAATTGAGCTACTTACTATCAAGTGGTGCATGTATATTATCCGGTTTAAGATCTCTGCACAAAAAACGTTGCTTTTTTTTCCCCCAAATTTGAAAATTTGAATAACACCTAAATCAATTAAGATATCTTGATGAAACAACTTCCATATTTTGCATTTTGTTCAACACCTTTAATTTGATACCAAACACTCCATAATGCACACTTTTGTTTTGGAAAAAAATATCCACTACATTCAAAATTGGCAATATATTTTTTAGAAAATGTGTTATTTCTCAAAATAAAAAATTGAATAACTTCTTAACCAATCAAGATATCTTGATGAAACAACTGTCATTGTTTTGCATTCTTCAATACCTTTAATTTGATAACAAACACTCCATACTGCACACTCTTTCGGAAAAAATATCCGCTAAATTAAAAAACAAATAATTTTTTTTTACAATTGTTTTGATTTCTCAAAATTAAAAATTGAATAACTTCTTAACCAATCAAGGTATTTTGATGAAACAACTTCCATTGTTTTGCATTCTTCGATACCTTTACATGGATACCAAACACTCCATTCTACACATTTAAAAAAATCAAAAAAACTTTAAATACAAAATTGGCAGAAAATTGGTCAGAAAATTTCCGAAGTTCTCCAATTTCAAAATTGAATAACTTCTTAACTAATCAAGATATATTGATGAAATAACTTGCATTGCACAACTACATTCCTCAGCTTTAATTTGATACCAAACAATCCATAAAGATCTCAATTTTTGAAAAAGCTCCGACATCCCTAGTTTTGGAGTCAATTTCCAAAATATTTTGTTTTTCTGGCTCCTCCCCAACCTCTTCCACCTCTTTTCCCCCATGTTTCCTCCATGTTTCCCCCAGGAAAATGTTTTTTTCGCTATTAAATCAATATTTGACGGAATTTCATTAAACAATTTTTTTTGTGTAGTGTGACTTTTGTTATTGATGAAAAAGTATTTTCATTTAAATATTTTTTAAATTTAATGTGTTTAATAGCCAAAAGTTTGTCGGTAGCAAAACGTGGAACAGACAGTAAGTCCTATGCTGTTATCCACTCATCTGTCTGTGTTCACATATTTGTCTCTACGAGTTTTGAGAACTTGGCCTAGATCAATGGAAATCTATTGCCTTCTCAGTCTAAAGACCATGGTTTCCTTAATAGGAATACTTCCTGTGAGTTCAAAAAACAGTCCAATAAATCCCATGTTTGGTTTAGCCCTTTCAACACCACATGCCTGTATAGTGGTATTGGCAAAAAGTGTAGATCCAGATGAGCCGGCTCGTCTCATCAGGATATACACTTTTTGCAAGTGAGAAAAAAAACACCCTTTTTTCATAAATGGACTAGTCTGAAAATCATTTTGTAACCATTGGATTGGTTGCAAAATTAACATCAAATTCCATTCCAGTTACCTAGGGGTGAAAGGGTTAATGGTTTAACCATGATTTCTGACATATTTACTCTTCACTTTGTGATACAGACGCTCGGTCGCGCCACTGGCTTCCTGGAGGCGATGATGCTGGTGCTGTCGTCATGGAAACGGTCGTCGTCGTCGTTCCCCGTGTTGTCGTGGCAACAGTTTGTGGAGTATGTGCGGACGACAGTGAACCCCCTGGCGGGAGACAACCACATCAAATACGTCGTGGAGCAGCTACAGCTTATAGGGGAGGTCTGTTGTTGTTGTTCTGACCAATCAGTTGGGCTTTAGTTCCATACTAATAAGTTAATTGGTTCCAGTCGTGTTCAAGGTCAATGACCCTCTTGTTGGGCAACATGTCTATTCCACGAATTGTGACTAAATGATGTAAAAACAAGATGCATTGCCGTATTTTGCGACAAGTGTAGATCCAGATCAGACTGTGCATCCGCACAGTCTGATCAGGATCTAGACTGTACGCCATTCATAAAAACTGAATGTGATGCTGTCTATTCAGTGTACAATATACGACATAAGTACACACACTTGCCATATATGCTCGTTTATCAGGTAACCTGCCCTGTATTGACCAATTTTGTATGACTGATAACATATTGTTGTATCAGGCATTGACCTGATACAAACATCCGGGTTAGAACGAAGTGAAAACTGACATTCCATTGCTCGGATGACGTCACATGATGTTACCGAATGACGTCAGTGTAATGACGCAACGTAAACAAGTCTGCGTTCTGTACATAGATAACAACATCATCTGTGGTAATTTTCGAGCATAAAACATTACCTGATAAATAAAGTACCAGATAGATAGGTAAATAGTGTTTATCAGGCTCGGCTCGGAAATGGTAGGAATTCCTACACGTTTCCTATCCTTGCCTGATAAACTTGATATCAAAAGACACTAGCCTGGTATTCTCTGTATCTGTTTGCGCTTAGTGAAGATACTATTCAGCATATTCAGAGTTCACAGAGTAGCATAAACACGTGTAAGACAGCATGGATGCATAGAAAATGCTGGTCAGCAAGGCCAGTTTTGCCATGACTTGCAGATATGAAACTGTCTGTTATATTTTCTGTAAAATTTTCATAGCAAATGCTGAAGTCTATTCTGCATTTGCTGTGTACATTTCGTCAACTTTGGAAGCATAGCATGACAGATGTTTCATTCATGCTATCACAAACGGTGCAGATCCTGATCAGACTGTGCGGATACATAGGCTGATCTGGATCTACACTGGTCGCAAAACCCATAAGCCACATTTCTCCAGTCACAGCCACAAATGTGTCCTCATTTCCAGATAGTGTACCTGGAAAATGAAACCGGCACAGATATCGTGGTGCTCCACCCGCAGTGGCTGTGTTCGACAATCATCGGGAACCTCATCTCGCACGAGAAAATTGTCCAGTCTCGAATCACCGGCTGCTTCTCCGTCGACGACTTCCAGCTCATCTACCCTGAGACGGACGCCGTCGACCTGCTCCGCGTCCTAGAAGCGCTCGAAGTGTGTACACCATGCGAGAACGAGGACGAGATTGAGTACGAGTTCCCGTGTTTGAATTTCGTCGAGACACTAAATGGTTTGTGGCAGAGGAATTATAAGCGGTTTGGCGACGGTGTTTACGGCGGGGTTCGGATACGGACGAGTGACGAGACCCCGTGCCAGTTGAAGCACGTGTTCCCGCGGATACAGACGCACCTGCGCCGCAATATCCTCCAGGAAGGGGAGGACCCGGACTCGGACCTGTACCAGGTACAGAATACAGACTGACTTATAACATGTCGTATCAGGCATTGACCTGATGATATGCGAACATCCAGGTTACAACTACAGTCAAACCGCCCTGAATGGCCACCTATCTACAACAACTTACTCTCTGTAAAAGGCATACAGTGTTTGGACTGTGTGGTCGTGTTTCAGTGTGTTCGTGTGTCCGGCACATTAAGAAGTCGCCAGAGTTTCTCAATTATATCATAACTTATATATCTCTTGAAGGATTGCTTAATATTTCAACACATCCATGCTGTCATTAATATGACCTTGAACATTTTCACACATTAAAGGTACATGCCCACGCAGCTGGTTACACTGTACTAGTACTTTTCATTTTCTGTCATGTCTTATATGAGCCATTTGTCTACCCACTAACGAGTTTTTTTAATTACGGCGCGTGTTAATTGGTGTTAAATGGCATTTTATATGCCGCGACCAGAAAGGGTATTTTCCGACCTCGTGCTATTTTTACCAACACGCGTCACGTGACAGGGTCAATCATATCACATATTTGACATGCGCAGTGAAGTATCTGAAGTTGAGAAGAAAAATCTCTGTTCGAGTCCAAATCTAAATCTCCACGTAACTCTTTCCATTTGGTGATCACTCTCTCTCTCTGTACTGCCTGTCCCTCATACATTTCGCCTTTTTTTTTGGCCGACGCCGTTTCATACAATTTCTGTCCTGGACGTTTCGACATGTTGATATTCTTGTTTACATATTGAGAAGCCTACTGGCGCGCTTAGTATACTGCGCATGCGCACCGCAAGCCGTGATGTGAAAGTCGTCGTCCCCGCACATTATCAAAATAGACTGTTACCGCCGCGCGTCGCTAACAGTAAATTGATAATTAATAAATGATTATATTTGTATAGCAGGCACTCGTAATTTTTAGAACTGGTGGAATAGTGACATAATTATACACTTATTTAATTCCTATAAAGAACATGTTGTGCCTACTGCGTGGGCATGTACCTTTAAGAAGTTCGCCAGTTTCTCAATTCTGTCATTACTATATCCCTTGATAGATTACTTCAGTATTTCAATACATCATACATGTGGACAAATGTCACACATCCATGGTTACCTTGACATTTTGACCTACACAACTTTGAACTTTTAATTCACATTAAGAAGTTCACCAGAGTTTCTCAATTCTGTAATAACTTCTACATCCCTTGATAGATTACTTTAATATTTAAAGTCGAGCCGATGAATTTCTACGCTTTACTAAACTTGCCTGATAAACTTGATATCAAAAGCTATTAACCTGGTGTTCTGTATGTACCAAGGGATTGGCTGTGGCATATGCCATTGGACTTCAATACCAGAGGTTGTGAGTTCAATCCTCACCCTAGGCATGAAAAATACTTCCATAGTATTTCCACCCCACTTGTCTATCGGATGAGACTTTAAACTTGGTTCCCGTCTCTATATGTTCTTCTGTTGCTGGGACGTTCAACCCATTCATTTTCACTTATATCAGGCTCGGCTCGGAAACGGTAGGAATTCCTCGCCAAGCCTCGGAATTCCTACTCGTTTCGTAGCCTTGACTGATAAACTTGATATCAAAATACACTAACCTGATCTTCTCTATGTACCAGTGGCACCACTTTAAACTGGTCCTATCTCATTATGACCTTAGCTGTTGCTGGGATGTTAAAACTTTTCACTTTCTATGTACTCATTTCCTAGCCTTGCCTGATAAACTTGATATCAAAAGACACTAACCTGATATTTTCTATGTACCAGTGGCACCACGGATCCAAGTACTGCTGTGGCGATCTCGAAGGTCTCGTCTGCATGGACCGCCATGAACAGTACATCGACATCAAGGTCCGCGGCCCCCAGGCCTCCCGCACCGCTCTCTTCTACTTCCTCGAGGACTTTGTGAACACCGCCGAGCAGGTCATAGTGCACGTGGCCCCTGGGTTGGCAGTCGAGAAACAAGTGCTAAGTAGTTTACATTTAAAGGACCATTTTCGTGTTGTGCACGCGTATACATCCTGTGATATCCTCACAGCTCAGTTGAACAAGTACTGGACGTTGAAGACGTACGACGGTAAGACGGAGAGCTATAATGACGTAATGTATCTCGGCTCATTGGACGTTAAACAGAGCGTGTGTCTCGGTGTAGACCTGCCGATATCGCAGCTGGCAATGGCGACGCGACAGGCCCTCTGTGCCATTCTCGACCCCCAGGATCCACTTGGGCGGGACTGGTGTCTACTCGCCGTCACCGTGGGGCTCGAAACATGTCTTCCTTCCCTCGACTCAAACACCAATCTATCCGAGAGTAAGACGGATCGAACTCTGGACGAGTGGGCGAGTCGAGAACCACATGCAACTATCGGTCAGCTGATTATGAAACTCAAGGAGTTCAATCGTGATGACGCGGTTGATGTGCTGTTACGAACGGCGCCGATGTTTCGGTTGTTAGCGTACGAGGAAGGGAGCACGGACGAAAGCGGGACGTTGGGACTCACGTCTGCGTCCACGAACACGCTCTCCAACCTGTCCAGATGACACAGAATGTCGTAATCTCAGCAACTAACTACGGCCGTAGATACGCAGCAGGATCATGAAAAACAGCCGTTTAAATGGGGTTTTGAGCAATGTAGGTCATCATATACTTTGATACCCGTCTAAAGGTTTTATTGGTTGCATTTATGTGGAGAAATGGGCTTCAAACTGGTCTGGTTTCAGCGTACATGCTTAGAAAACTTTATGAGTGCGTACTCCATTCTCATAATAAGGAAGTTTGATTGGTCGAGGCTGAGCTATGCTCAGTGTGGTCCATATGTTGTGACCACTCTCAAAGAGACGGTTCAAATGAGTGGTAACAACATATACTTCTGTGGATAATTAAGTGTTGTTATTTTTATCAACCATTTCTCCTGCTGTGTATCTGGAGCCACAACTGACTATTTGCCGGTGATTTTTCTTTGTAAATATCTGCTGAGATTTGATAACTGTGCCATCAGTTGGACGTGTATGGTATTATATGTGGCTGTGACTGGAGAAATGGGGCTTATGGAATTTATGATCCTGATCAAATAGCACACCCTAGTAACCTGTTAATGACCTATATTTCCTGTTATAAGCATACCAGGTGTTTCAGTAATGCAATAGCGAACAGTGCAGATCCTGATCGGCCTGCGGAGGCTGATCTGGATATACACTGGTCGCAAAACCCATAAGCCCCATTTCTCCAGTCACAGCCACGTTATATACCATTCTACAGACGTTACACCACATGTGAGACAACGGTCTGTATTTCATATGCATTTTGTGTATATTATGGCAATATGCTGCCAGTATACAAACCATAACACAGCATTAGTTGTTAACTAGAATATCAATTACTGTCTGTTTCACAAAACCTGCCAATATTTTACGGCTACAATGCAAAAACAATATTTTTTAATATTAAATTATAGCAAAATTTAAGAATGAGCCTTCTTTTTATTTCGTGAATTTATTGAAATTGAAACCGAAACCTGGCTAGATAGCTTGGAAATGATCTAACTAAGAAAACAATAGTTAAAGTTTGAAAATCGGTCCACTCTGTGAAGATGTTTATGGGGATTTAACATGAGGAAATTGTATTTTCGTAAAAAAATCAATATTGGACCAAATTTTACAAAATAAAAAGAAGGCTCATACTTAAATAAATTTTGATGAAATTTAACATTATCAAACAAAATATTGTTTTTCCACTGTTTATATGGCCGTAAAATTTGGGCAGCTTTCGTGAAACAGACAGTAGGTGACTCCATATGTGGCTGTGACTGTAGAAATGGGGCTTATGGCATTCCTGCAGTCTGATATGGATATATATTATTTGTTAAAAGTATGACATGTGATTTATTGACTGAATGCCAAACAGTGTGCAGATGCGCAGGCTGATCTGGGGCTTCACTGGTGACAAAACCCATACATCCCATTTATCCAGCCACAGCGACATATATGACACGACCTGTGATTTTGTACCGAAGAACATTATCCTGAAAAATATTTACCAAATTTAAGATATTTTCCGCACATGACATCGAAAGTTGACGCATTTTCATAGCAAATGTGGAAATTTATTGAATTTTACGGCCATATAAACAATGGAAAAACAATCTTTTTTATGTATGAGCCTCCTTTTTATTTTGTAAAATTTGGTCCAATATTGATTTTTCTTTTGACATTAAATTTACAGAAAATATCAGTTTCTGTAAATATATTCATGAAAAATCACACCTGTCCCACATATGTGCTGATGTTGCCGACATTTTGTCGGTGTTGCGGTGTCTGTGGCGTCACTGTGTTGGTTACAGTTGATGGTGCTATTGTTGTATCTCCCGAGTCAAATTTTGCTTCTATATATATACCACACTCCTCCCTTCATGACTGGCTTCTTTCTATTACTGGCTCAGTTTGTTTATAGTGGCCACCAGTCCGAAGACTATATGTGCCACTCTAACCCTTACACCGCTATCTTAATTATTTTGCCGTCTGTTGTTTTTTCTATTTTAGTACTGTCAAACCATGTTTTTATTGATAAATAAGGCAAGATATAAAAGCAACTGCAGGCGACAATTGTTGTGAGTAGCGGTCTAAGAGTTAAATATGTTATTTATGACGAGCCGTGATGCTATTGGGGATGGATATCTGTGTATTTGGGTGATAAATGATTCTGTTGGGGATGGATATCTGTGTATTTGGTGATAAATGATTCTGTTGGGGATGGATATCTGTGTATTGGGGTGATAAATGATGCTGTTGGGATGGATATCTGTGTATTTGGCTGATAAATGATTCTGTTGGGGATGGATATCTGTGTATTTGGGTGATAAATGATGCTGTTTGGGATGGATATCTGTGTATTTGGGTGATAAATGATGCTGTTGGGGATGGATATCTGTGTATTTGGCTGATAAATGATTCTGTTGGGGATGGATATATGTGTATCGGGGTGATAAATGATGCTGTTGGGATGGATATCTGTGTATTTGCTGTAAATTTGCTGATGGATATATGTGTATTGGGGTGATAAATGATCTGTTGGGATGGTATCGTGTATTTGGCTGATAAATGATACTGTTGGGGATGGATATGATGATGATATTAACATGCCTAACCGCTGCCACAGACGACCACTGATTGCATGCTGGGACTGGTGTGTTATGTTGCGTACTAGGCAGACCTAATGTCTGCCACTTAATTTGGGATATTTTTTCATGTGTTAATTTTACAACTAATCCAACCGTCACAAAATGATTTTTATGAAAAAGGGGGTGTTTTTGTTCTATAAAAAATACTTTCAAAAAGTGTAGATCCTGATGAGACGGCTCGTCACGAGCCGGCTCATCTGGATCTACACTTTTTGCCAACTCCACTACACAGGCCTGTGGTGTTGAACGGGTTAAAGAGAATTTGTAAAAGTGCATGTTCTTTCCAAAGCTAATTCATGTGGATGTATCTCTATTATATTTTCTCTCCTTCTGGTGGTTGGTTGGGAGTATGTGCAGGGTATGTTTAATGGCGGGGCTCATCCTTAGCGGAATCCCCATATCCCTTATTTAGCTCTCGTGCAGTTTCGGCGTTCTTGCTGCTTGAGAGTTGAGCCCTATTATGCCCATTATAAAAGGTGTAAGATTAGTATTAATCGTGTTATGTTTAGGGAGTGGGGCTAAGTGGCTCTTGGGTGATGGGGTTCATCCTTACCAGAATCCAGACCGGAGACCTGGTTATACATGTATCCTTATGTGAGTATTACGATTACCGAATGGTGAGGGGGGCATATAGTGTTACCGGCGTCCGTATGTACGTCCGTCCCGAAACCTTAACACTCGGGTAAATGGCTTATAATTTCTGTTTCTTGCTTGGATCTGCTTCACATTTCACACACACATTGCTCAAATGGTCCTCTACTGCCCTGTGACAAATCCACATTCATCCCGCCCCCGCAAAGCCCAGGGTCAAGGTCACAGACTTGGTGCATTCGAAACCTTAACGCTCGGGTAAATGGCTTATAATTTCTGTGTCCTTGCTCGGATCTGCTTCACATTTCACACACGCATTGAATATTTTATTTTTTCGATGTTAATATTCCGTTCTGATTTTGGGATTTTCCCTTCATCTGTACAAGTGAAATACTGGATTTGACCCAGTTAACTCTGCCTAAAATTACTAAATGAATGAATCGTATCATAATCATTAACACAGTTCAAATAAGTGGTCACAACATGTACTTTCATTGAGAAGTAAGAAAAATTGGAAAGAAAATATTAAAAAAAAAAATTCATACTTGTAATACAAAATTCCTATTGTAATGGGTAAAAGGGAAGTGTGTGGTATAGTGTCCTGGGGCCCATTGATGTTCGTAAATGCAAATTTAGGATCTTCTGAAAATTTCAATTGATGGATTTACATTTATTGAGCATAGGCTGAAAACGCAGCCTATGCTCAATAAATGTAAATCCAATAATTGTTTACAAGAAAACATTGTTAATGTGAAATGTACAGACTAATGTGAAATCTTAATTTTGCACTTGCGAACATTTTAGTCGTACAAAGTTTTGTGAAACGGCCCCCTGTTTTAGTCCTGTGCCTGTGAACCGATTAGTGATACTTTCACTGGTAATGCTGTGTATTGTATATTGAGCGTTCTGTAACACGGTCTGATTAACTTGTGTTGTTTTCCTTATGTTTATTGTTGATTCTCACATACTTGTACTAACCTCGTACAATCTAACCCAGGGTTACCTCAAGATATTTCATTTTCATTTGGTCATATGATTCCATTTTACCATGAGATCAGTAAATGAGATTTCTGTCATCCCATACCTCTACATTTAACAGATATTCTGTAAAAAAAAAAATGCAATAGTTTCAAAATATTATGTTCAAAATTAAACTCTGCATGTGATCTTTCTATTCAACTTTTGATGATATATGTTAGTTATCAGCGATCTGCGAAATCAGTTCCTGAGAAATTCTCAAATTTGATTCGGCCGAATCTCTCGTGCGCATATGTAACCTGCCATGACTAACCTGGGCTTATCGAGGTTTTTATGTTCCCCACGAAAGATTTCTGGGGCACCTATAGTCGCCACCCTGTCCGTTTTGTCCGATTTGTGTTAAAGTTTTTAACTACCTACTATCTCTGTTACCATAAGTTGGATTGGCTTGAAACTTCATATGCTTATTTGTTATCATCCATATTTTCATTGTATAGTCCACAGTGCGGCCCCTGTGCTCATGGTCAAGGTGAAATGACTTAGAAATTTGCGTTAATATGTTTGACGGGTATGTCCTCAGTGTTACTGATTTCTTATTTACTGGTGTAGCTCCTGATCAATGCAAGATGATATCAGAGTTGAAGTTACCCGTGTAGCTCCTGTAGCTGATTTCACCAACATTGCAAAGTATACTTTTCTAGCAAAGTATATTTTGAGGGAGTAATCGTTTATTTTTCCTGAAATGCATTATTTCATATAGAACTAACAACTGCATGTATTTGATGATTAAAAGTATGCAGACTTATTATACTGAATTTATTACATTATCACAGCCAAAATGGCTGTGATAATGTAATAAATTCAGTATAATAAAAATTAATAAATGTATCTAAGATTGAAAATTTCTCCCTGAAAGTATACTTTGCTAGAAAAGTATACTTTGCAATGTTGGTGAAATAGGCTACTGATCAATGCAAGATGATATCAGAGTTGAAGTTTACCGGTGTAGCTCCTGATCAATACAATATGATATAAGACTTGGAAGTTTATCGGAGGGACTTTTTCCCTTACTCAACAACAAACAGTGTAGCCCCTGATCAGAGCTGGGGCTACACTGGTCACAAACTCAATAAGCCCCTGTTTAGTTGTGGCAATTCACACATAACATGTTATAAGAAATCTCCTGGAGATATAAAAGGCTCTGAAAGTTTTAACAAATTCATTATTAGTAGTATATAGGGAGTCCAAATGATACCACCTACCGTGATATCATTTTCTGAAAGTTTTAACAAATTCATCCATATCTAGCGTGATTTGTTTTTGTCTCGCCAACATTAGTAGTGGACAGTGAGACGTAGTAATAACAGTTACAGGTGTGTCTTGGTATAGGCATCAATTTTAGATGGGTAATTTAACGATCGGGGTTCATCCTTATCGGAAGTCCGACTGGAGACCTGTTTTGGCCCTCACATACGTCTTTGGCATTTTGTATGCGACAGTTGAATCTGGTTATACCCCTTATATGAGTATTATGATTATTCGTAATCCTATTTTAGGGGAAGGGGTCGAGTGACTGGTGTGGTATGGATCTGGCATCAGGTCAGGTTATTCTAATTTCAGGGCTGAATATATTTGTTCTTGATGTTCTAATTTTGGGATTTTCCCCCCAATGCAGCAGGTTAAAACAGGATCGAACCCGTTTGCCCGGCCTTACATGACCTTAGCTGTTGATAGGCCATTAAACATCAATAAACAAACAAAGAATTTTAGATATAAGTCTAAATTTTGTCGGATGGTTGGTTGGAAGCATGCGTCGGGTATGTTTAACGGTAGGGTTCATCCTTATCATTATCCCGATATCCCTGTCGCCGATTTCATCATCTAGCAAAGTATACTCACCAGCGATTGCCTTGTTCTGTACGTTTTTCCTGTCTTAACTTGCACATACAATACAATCTCATTATCGACACAATCCCATTTTAACATCCAATACAATCCGATTATAACATCCACTCCCATTATAACATACAACACAATCCCATTATAACATACAACTATATCCCATTATAACATACAACACAATCCCATAACATACAACACAATCCCATTATAACATACAACACAACCCCATTACACAACCCCATTATAACATACAACACAATCCCATTATAACATACAACACAATCCCATTATAACATATTAACTTTAACCAGGGTGAAGGTTTGCTCAGTCCTTGTTTGAATGATCATGTTTTGTTTTGGACCAAGTTACTGCTTTTGAATTGAATCTCCTCATCATAGAGTCATTTTACATTAATACAGTGTCCTAGAAATTGTGTATTTCATTTTTCACGTTTTATGTATTCACCTAGCACGTGCGGGCGGGCGGGCGGGCGTGCGGCGGGCGTGTGGGTGAGCACAGCTTGTCCACGCAATAACTAGAGTTCTAATTGACGGATCGTAACCAAATTTGGTATGCATGTTTATCACGGCAAAACGAAGAAGGATATTGATTTTCGGACTCTGTATCCTTGTCCACGCAATAACTCAATTTCTACTTGATGGATCGTAACCTGACGTTTTTTTTAAGTTTTAGTTTCTGATGGGTATAGCCAACAGTGTTACTGATTTCTTCTTCCATGGAGATATCCCCCCTTTGTTTTACTGCTACACCTCGACGGGTGTATATTTTGACCTTCGGCACTTTTGTTGGACAAGTCTTGTATTAACCCTTCGACCGCTACTCACAACAGTTGTCATCTGCTGTTGCTTTTATATCTTGACTTATTTCTCAATAAAAACATAGCTTGACAGCACTTCAGAATCATTTCCAATGGAAATGATTCTAAAGTGCTGTCAAAGTATGTTGTAAATTAGTCTAAAGTGCTCGCAAAGTATGTTTTTGATGATAAAACTGGAAAATATAAAATAAACTTGAGACGATAAAAAATTAAGATAGTGGTGTAAGGGTTAATTGTCAATTATCATACTATAACTCACTCGACTCAGATTTGTCAAAAACAGTTATTTGATTTTAGTAAGTTTTTGTAGTTAAAGAACAACATTAAGTATACAGTATTTTAATATTTTGAAGAAAGAGAAGATCACACAAAAGTTAAATAATTATCGACCCCGGCTTTCACCGATATACACAACTGTTCCTAGCCAGATATTGCGTATGTGCTGCTTATAACTGTATTCTCTGATCACTCTTTCTTATTTTACTCTTGAAATGTTTTTAATTACGTAAAATTGTTTCTGAATATGATGTTTACCAATCTATTGGCTCTGTAGTTCATATAGGCATGTGTGAAACGTAAATATTTACCCAGATTTCGACATCTCCATTTTCTGGCTAACTTTTATCAGAAAATCATATTTTCACAACATATGCAGAATTCTGATAACCACATGTACTGTGAGATTTTTGTCAATTTTCAATATCAGTATTGCTGATCTATCTCTCCACATCTTAGATGCAACCTAATATACATGTATTTGTATGACACTAATTTTGTTTAAACTGAATTTGTGTCAAATATGTGTAGACTGACAATTTCATGTGAAAGTCCATTTATAGTGTTTGTGGAAAACAAAAAAAATCTCTTTCAGAAATCAAGAAATCTTTATTTGTATGTTATGTTGTATTTAGCTGTATTTAGCTGGTGTGCTGGCTCTGAAAAGGACTTTTCAGTCTTTGCAACAAATGTAGATACTGATTGGAATAGCAAATAACATAGCCCCAGATCAGCCTGTGCGAATGCAATGCACAGGTTGATCTGGGGCTATGTTGGTTGCAAAGTTTGTAAAATCCCTTTTGTCAGCGGACGACCCAATGGTGATTCTGGTGTGGCGAGGACCTGGCATCAGATCATGATTATTCTGATTGCAGGGCTGAATTTAAAGTTTTGTTAATGTAAATATTCAGTTTTCCCCCCATTTGTATATGTACTTGAACATGTACATGTACTTGTACAGGTAATATATGGGATTTAGTACTAAACCCATTGACCCGGCCTTAAATGACCTTAGCTGTTGATAGGCCGTTAAACCCCAACAAACACAAACAAACAAACAGCGGACGACCCCTTGATAATTTAATCATAAAACCATGTCCCGTTCCGTGGTGCCTTGTAAGAGTTGTTGTATACATGTATATCTGTACTATGCTGCTGATCTTTCGGAATACCAATTTATTTAAGTGCCATTATATCTGTTACTGGTAACGCACTCGCCCCTAAATATCAGACATTCATACTTCCTTGCTCATTTCTGGACTGTTCCATTAATCAGTTGAGGGATATTTTACAGTATCTGAAAAATACGTATTGCAGAATATTTACACTGTCCTTACATTCATAATGGAAAAGCACATTCAACATATTGCGTTTATATCCCAGTACATTACATTAGCCACATGACGTCCCGTGACGTTGTTGATTCGTTTAAGTTTGTTTGACGTCATTAAAATACATGACGTTTATCGTCGTTGTCAATAACGTCACGCTATTAACGGCAACGTTGCTGTTCCAGCAATTGCGACAAATTGATGTAAAACAAGATTATTCTTAATTTTAATGCTATATTTACATTTTTGGATCTGTCAGAAAATGCAGTGTATATGTATTAAAGTAATAAAACCATGGGCTGTTGCGTTTACTGTGGTGGAAACAATACATTTGGTCTGTTTAAAGTTTGCGTGGAGTCCTTCCTTTAAACAGACCAAATGTATTGTACACCCTAGTAACGCAATAGCCCATGGTTGTATTCCTTAAGTAATGTGACAGCTTGTTACAAGCTACAAGCTGGCTCATCTCTATCTAAGGGGTTTGCAAATGTTTGCTTATGTTATGTCGGGTTGAAAGGGTTAGTAACTAGACAACTAGCCTGTTGAGCATTAAATTCAAAGTATTTTCTGAATGAAATCCATTTAGTATGTCATGTTGTTTGTTTTCTGTGGCAATTTTGTGTTGTTTACCGAGTAAATACATGTGCATTCACCAGATACATGTTGACAGATAACCAATTATTGAACATCGCATGACATATGTGTAATAACATAATAGAATTTAGTCCATTTTGAGATGCATGAAAACAACACACGTTGTCACCTGATAAATAGATCCTTATATCTTTTGATGGTGGGTGGCAGGTGAGTATGTGATGGGTAATTTAACAATCGGGGTTCATCCTTACCGGAATTCCGACTGGAGACCTGGGTCCCGTTTCACTAAACATCGTACGACTAAAATGTTTGTAAGTGCAAAATTATGATAGTCTGTACATTTCACATTAGCGATGTTTTTTTGTAAACAATTATTGGATTTACATTTATTGAGCATAGGCTGCATATGCAGCCTATGCTCAATAAATGTAAATCCATCAATTGAAATCTTCAGACGATCCTAAATTTGCATTTACGAACATTGTAGTCGTACAAAGTTTAGTGAAACGGGCCCCTGGTTTGGCACTCACATAATTATGCCTTTGGCATTTTGTATGTGACAGTTGAATCTGGTTATACCCCTTATGTGAGTATTACGATTATTTGTAATCCTATTTTAGGGGAAGTGGCCAAGTGACTTGGTGTGGTATGGACCTGGCACCAGGTCAGGTGATTCTAATTTCAGGGCTGAATACATTTTTTCTCGATGTAAATATTCAGTTCTGGTTTTGGGATTTTTCCCCCAAATGCAGTTGGTTAAACTGGGATCGAACACGTTTTCCCGGCCTTACATGACCTTAGCTGTTGATAGGCCGTTAAACACCAATAAACAAACAAAATAATACCTATTGATATCAAAATTATCAGTTTGTGCTCGAAAATGGTAGGAGTAATCCTCGGAATTCCTTCACATTACCTAGCCTTGTCTGACAAACTAGATGTGAACAGACACCAGCCTGGTGTTCTCTATGAGCCAATAAAGCTATAACTATCAATGTCCGAGGGTACAATAAATATTTGATCCTTATTTATAATCACATTTCCACATGTGACCACAAACTTACTATAATTGTATAGGGTATGTTCACCATTTAGTCACTGGATTAGTGATGAATTTCTGAATGGTCATTTGTGTAGCCACGTACTAGACTGTGTGGATGGGTCTTGTCTGTGATGATGGCAAATATTACCGTGTACCAATGACATATTAAGAGTATTTATGTTGGTGTTACATTCAGTAACCATTGTTGGTTTAAGTTTCAGGTCTATGTGTCTGTCAGTGCTTCCATATGTATTTGTGAGATATATTTTTATAGACCGATTCAAACCAACGTGCTTGCAGTACTGTATTAGATATGTGTTTGCAGTACTGTATTAGATATGTGTTTGCAGTACTGTATTAGAAACGTGTTACAAATGACATCGCATGGATACAGATTATTTATTACTTGTTAGGGGCATTGGTGTGGGAAGAGGGGCCGGGGCAGAACAAACAGGCAATACATGTATTCAGAATAGGATTCAGACTGTCTGTTTCACAAAAGCTGCCCAAATTTTACAGCTATATAAACTATGCAAAAACAATATTTTTTCGATACTATTAAATTAGAGCAAAATTTAAGAATAAGCCTTCTCTTTATTTCGTTAAATTTGGTCAAATATTGATTTTATTGCGAAAAAACAATTTTCAAAATTTAGCTTTTGTTTTCTTAGTTACATGTACAGGGATCCTCCAGATTATCGGACAAAAATGGCAGTTTTTTAACAATATTTTTCTTAAAATAGCAGCTACGGGCATAAACTTTTCACAGAACAATCGTCGGTTCTTGCTTTCTCAACACATGTAAACTATTTAGCAAACTGTGCCATCTTTCTCGCTTAATATCAGATCAGATGATCAGTCGTAAGATTGCTCCAAAATTAACATCGACAATCAGTTATCCGGACAAACATATACTGATCTTGTAACTTGTATTCTCAACATGAAATCATAATTTTATCGCCTGTAAACCAGTGTAAACAGTGTTGTGTAGTCCTGCAGAAAAACCAATCACCATTCGCTTCTTGGAATACAACGCATTTATAGAATTTATTTTATTTATAGAACAACTCAGAAATGAAGTAATGGACGCATTCGATTACAAGCCCCCGCGAGACTTTTGACGTTGTAAACAACTTGTGGACAGAGTTGAGGAATATTTTCAGCAAATATTACTAAAATGTTTTCCTTGGCAATATAGTATTCACACTGGCATGGAAACAGCAAGCACCTGCTTGACTTAGATGTATTTGATGCAAATTCTGATCAAATGAATGCTCTTAATTAACAGGTATTTTCATTTGTCCGATAAACTGATTGTCTGGATAATTGGTATGACCCCTGTAGATCATTTCCAAGTTATCTAGCCAGGTTTCGGAGTCAATTTCCATTTTTTTCCCCATTTTTTGGCTCCTCCCCCAGCTCCTCCACCTCCTTTTCCCCCATGTTAAATTCCCATAGACAAATCAATTTTGCATAATAAAATCAACATTTGACAAAATTTCACGAAATAAAAAGAAAGCTCATTGTTTAATATTGTCAAAAAAAATTGTCAGGTTTTGTGAAACAGACAGTAGTATTGCTTTTTTAAACTGCCAAAACACCCAACTGTACAGTGTGGTATACAATATTGGTTTTATGGTCTTTGGGTCTAGATGGTTAAACCATTTCAACCCTATAAATCATAAAGCCCATATTTACAAACACTGAAGATCCAGATGAGACGGCTCGTAACGAGCCGTCTCATCAAGGTCTGCAGTGTTTGCCATTATTTTAATATTTTAATACAATGCCAGTTTTTGATTGCACGTAATGGAATTGTCTAAAATTAGCATTGAATAGACCATGTTATACACTTTGGTGTGGAAGGATTAAAGGTACATGCCCACTCAGTAGGCACAAAATGTTCTTTATATCAGTGACGTTATTCAAGACATTTACTGGCAAAATAAGCATTCATTCACCATTACCCTTCGTATTGATTGGCATTAGTATACATTTTATATCAGACGAAAATTTCAACACTGATATGAGGGGCGATAACCGTGTTTCCTTAAAATGTTAACGGACATTACTATTTATACTCTGTATTTATTTTTGGATGTGCAATGACCGTACTTTATAATCGGCGCCTGATAGCGGGCACTCCTAAAGAACATTTTGTGCCTACTGAGTGGGCATGTACCTTTAACTGAACCGTGTGGAATTATCATTGTACGTACATTTGCTGTCATTGTCTACTATTGACGGGGGTAGAATCAGAATGATCTGAATGATCTGTAGCCGATTTCATCAACATTGCAAATTATACTTGTCTAGCAAAGTATACTTTGAGGGAGTAATCATTTATTTTTCCTGAAATGCATTATTTCATATAAAACTAATGTCTGCATATATTTGATGATTACAAGTATGCGGAATTATTATACTGAATTTATTACATTATCACATACATTATCACAGCCAAAATGGCTGTGATAATGTAATAAATTCATTATAATAAAAATTAATGAATTTATCCTTAAATTGAAAATTTCTCCCTCAATGTATACTTTGCTAGATAAGTATACTTTGACATGTTGATGAAATAGGCTTCAGGTTGGCTGCTACCTGTTACCTGCTACTTTGTTTAGTCTAAATACAATTGGCTTGGGCCACAAGTTCTCCCAACATTAGATGCGGCCCTTACCCTATTTAGTATTAGCATAAAAAATTATTATTGGTTGTCCGGTTAATAGCGCATCGGTAATGAGTGCGCTCCTCACTGATGGGTTCGATCTTCAGCAGGGGCAGTATGTGAGATGGTATGGTTGTCGCCAGATCTAACAAGTGGGTTTCCTCCAGGTACTCCGATTTCCTCCCACATTAATGACCGCCCTTTACGCCTTCATCTGTGCCAACGAAAGCATTTGTATAAGTGCTCTCATGCTTGTTTGTAATCGTTGTAAAAAAAGATAGATTTCAATATATTTACATACAAATCATTCAGTTACTTTGTCTCCTGAACCTGGGTGACGCTTAAAACCAAACACGAGCTGTGTGCCGGAAATTCATTATATTCCGTGACTTACCGAAGACATAGGAGCAATAGTGATTTGTCTGTCTGTCTGTCTATCTATCTGTGGGTGACAGGTGGGAGCATGTGATGGGTAAATTAACGATCGGGGTTCATACTTACCAGAATCCGACAGGTAACAAGCAATGCAGATCATTATCATGCTACAGGAGTGTACTATATGATCAGGAACTACACTGGTCACAAATCTCATAAGCCCCATTTTTTCAGTCACAGCCACATGTTAGAACATTTGTAGCTGGTGTAGCCCCAGATCGATCACCGTGTAATTAGTCAATGCCTAGCTAGCAGGGTACGACACTAGCAGTGTCCCGGGTGCCCGGGGAACCCGTATTTGTAGGCGGATTACCTGAAATTTAGAGGAAATCCTGCTGATCCCTATATGAAGCGATTCTTTGGGATCCCTGGACAAAAATGTCATTGTCTAACCCTGGCTAGGTACCTGCAGACCGTTTCACTAAACTTTGTACGACTAAAACATGTTCGTAAATTTGTAGACTAAAATGTTCGTAAGTGCAAAATTATGACAGTCTGTAAATTTCGTATTAACAATGTGTTCTTGTAAACAATTATTGGATTTACATTTATTGAGCATAGGCTGCATATGCAGCCTATGCTCAATAAATGTAAATCCATCAATTGAAATTTACAGTCTATTCTACATCTGCACTTACGAACATTTTAGTCGTACAAAGTAAAGTGAAACAGACCCAGATACATTTCCTGTAATACCATGTGTAGCCCTAGATTGGTCAGCGTGTATTTGGTCAATGCACACATATGTACCTGAGTGATAAATATATGGGCCACACTCTAGGAAAACATATTTATATATTATATTTCCTGTAATACCATGTTTCTCGTCATCTGTATAAACTTGGCTGAAGCTCCTCTGTGACTGTGATTCACTGTCTGTACGTGTCGAGGACCCACTGTTATAAATCTGTTCCCTACTCAACTCTCAGCTGTGCTCAACTTTACTTGCTCAGGATCATCTGACTTGAGCTTAAAAATTATCTCTGAGATGGTATACAGTAGAACCACTCTAAGCCGGACATCGGTAATCTTAATGTGTTCAAGTTTGAGTGGAATCGCTTATTTCTAACCATTATTATTGCTTCATGATTGCAAATCATTGAGAAGTTCCCGGGAGTGCTTATAGACCTGTAGCCTATTTCACCAAAATTGCAAAGTATACTTATCTTGCTAAGTACACTTTCAGAGAGAAATTGTCAATTTAAGGATAAATTTATTAATTTTTATTGTACTGAATTTATTACATTATCACAGCCGTGTGATAATGTAATAAATTCAGTATAATAATTCTGCATACGTTTAATCATCAAATATATGCAGTGGTTAGTTCTATATGAATTAATGCATTTTGTCGAAAATAAATGAGTACTCTTTCAAAGTATACTTAGCTAGATAAGTATGGTTAGCAATTTAGGTGAAATCGGCTACTGATTTACAGTGGAACCTATCTAAACTGGACATGCTGGGGACCTCCCAGGGTGTCCGGTTTAGATATATTCCACTTTATAACCTCAAACCCGGGTCATTATGTACATAAAATAAATCATAGTTTGCAACAATTGCAATACAAGTCAATCAAAGTTGAGCAAGGTTTTGAGTTGAGTAAGATACGATTTTACAACTCTGGGTGCCGTTTCGTTTCACTAAGCTTCGTACGACTAAAATGTTTGTAAGTACAAAATTATGATAGTCTGTAAATTGCACATTTTGTAAACAATTATTGAATTTACATTTATTGAGCATAGGCTGCATATGCAGCCTATGCTCAATAAATGTAAATCCATCAATTGAAATTTCCAGACGATTCTAAATTTGCACTTACGAACATTTTAGTCGTAAGAAGTTTAGTGAAACGGCCCCCTGGACCCTGGACCGTTGGTACCCGGTTTCTGCTGACTACTCTACATTAGGAGGTTCATCTGTGCCTGTCGGGCGTATTTTATTTATCATTTTTTACATTTTGAATAGATAAAGATTAACATGATCACGTGTTTTCTTTTCTATCCTCGCCACTGTTAGATATTACAAAATTATAAGTCTTCACAGATGAACTAATGATTTCTTGTGCCATGCCTTAGATGGTTGGTTGGGCTAACGTGATGGCATAAATTAACGGTAGGGGTTCCTCCTTATAGGAATCACTATTTGCCTGGTTTGGCCTTCAGGTACGTTTTTATCTTTGGCTCTTTTGTTACCTGGGAGTTGAATTGGGTTATTGCCTATTATAAAAGTAGTAAGATTATTCCTGACCCTACTGCTTTTGGGAGGGGGCCAAGTGATTCTGGTGTGGCGAGGACCTGGCATCAGATCAGGATTATTCTGATGTCAGGGCTGAATACATTTGTACAGGTAATATATGAGATTTAGTACTAAACCCATTGACCCCGCCATAAATGACCTTAGCTGTTGATAGGCTGTTAAACCACAACAAACAATCAAACAAATACATGTACAAGCGGTTTACTTGGTGATGGATGTACTGTTGAGGCATGTTGCACATTACACACACAAAACAGTATGTTAACTCAAATACGACTAAATACTGTTTCGTTTGTGGATTTAAGCTCACCTGCATCCATAATTTGAAATTTATCCCGTCAATACAGTGCATATGTGCCGTGAAACACCGTGCCGTGAAACATTTTTGATATTCAGTCAATACTATTTTTCATTTTACAGCCATTTGTAGGTGTTGACGGGATAAATAGAATAGTAGGTTAGTGCCGTGAATGGGAAAAAATATCGCGCGGCACGGAAATGGGATGTGCTCAGCAGAGCCTCGCCCATCCCGTTTCCTGAGCCTTGCCAGATATTTTTTCCCATTCACAGCATTAACCTACTATTCTCTATGTCTTCTTCTCCGGAACCGTTGTGCCGATGTTGGTCAAACTTCACCGGGATGATCTATGCGTGAGGTCTTTTAAGATTTGTTAAAATGGTTTGTGGATAATCCAAGATGCGTGCCGAGAAAATTAGGTAAAATTATTAAAAAATAGACTTCTCATGAACCGCCAAACCTATTTTGATAAGACTTGGCAAGAATGATCGATAGTGGATGGTCATTCAGATTTGTTAAAATGATGACCCAGAGATCAAAATTAGGCTGGGCCAGTGTGGTGGGGGGGGGGGTGGGGGGGGGGGGGGGGGTGGTTCAAATAGGTCGATATATGCTTGCTAAGTTTCACGGTTATGGTCATTGGTTGAGGCATTGTCATATTTCTTAAAATGAAGGTCGTCGCTAATCCAAGATGGCCGCCATCTAAAAATTTGCTATTAAAAAATATGTTTTCTCTCGAACCACCAGACCGAATTTGACGAAACTCGGCAGTAATGATGGATAGTCGATGCCCCTTCAGGGGGCCGTTTCACTAAACTTCTTACGACTAAAATGTTCGTAAGCGCAAATTTAGAATCGTCTGCAAATTTCAATTGATGGATTTACATTTATTGAGCATAGGCTGCATAATGTAAATACAACAATTGTTTACAAGAAAACATTGTTAATGTGAAATTTACAGACTATCATAATTTTGCACTTACGAACATTTTAGTCGTAGGAAGTTTAGTGAAACGGCCCCCAGATCTGTTAAAAAACTGACCAGGGGATCAAAAATAGGCGGAGTCAGATTTCATTATTAGCGCGCCTTTCCAGGAAAGGAGTGGTTATGATATACCATCGGCGTCGTGGTCAGCGTTTGTCTGCCCATCCATCTGCTTGTCCGCTCGTCCATCTCCAAAAATGGGGGAAATTTGTTATAATTTCTGTTTCCTTTCAGCAAACGTTTTGATATTTCACACGTGCCTTTATCTAATGATTGTCTATCATCATGTGACAAATACATGACCCTCAGACCCCTGCTAACCCCAAAGTCAAGGTCACAGTCTTGGTGCTTTAATAAACTTAACGTTGGGGGAAATTTGTTATAATTTCTGTTTCCTTTCACCAAACGTTTTGATATTTCACACATGCTTTTATCTAATGATTCTCTGTCATGCTGTGACAAATCCACGACTCTCGGACCCCTGCTAACTCCAAGGTCAAGGTAACATTCTTAGTGCATTCAGAATCTTAACGTTGAGGGAAATGTGTTATAATTTCTGTTTCCGTTCACCCCACTTCTTGATATTTCATACATGCCTTCCTCTAATGGTTCTCCATCATGCCATGCAAAATCCACGACCCTCAGACCCCTGCGCCGTCCTTCCGGTGTAAAAGCCGCTCGATTCCCCAAGGAACTCGGTGGCAAGAGATCGTAGGACGTCTGCACGATTTGACCGCCCGAAAAATTTCAGCCCGTACGCACCCCGTATCCAATGTGACTGGCACAGATTTTCGCTGAAACCCTACTATTGTTTCCCGATATCGGCACGCCGTACGATTACCCCCACCGCTCGTGGGTGGCAGGTGGGAGCACGCGATGTGTAATTTAACGATCGGGGTTCATCCTTGCTGGAATCCTGACTGGAGACCTGGTTTGGCCCTCACATACGTCTTTGGCATTTTGTATGTGACAGTTGAATCTGGTTATACCCCTTATAGTCCATTTGCCACTCTACCAGACCTATGAATTGTCTATAGGACAAGGTTTTTGGTGGCTTTTACATTCACACGGGTGTCTTGAAACAATTCAGCTTGGTTGTCCTCTTGACGACCTTGGGCAACTTTTTCAATATGCAAATTAATTGCCGCCATTACCGGAAAACCTATTTCCTGTCATAGGTCAATAACTATGCACTATAAATTCACAAAAATGATGTATATACCTATATTTTCATGGTCAAGGATTATGATTTTGGCATTTATAAAATTGTTACATGCATACACTTTCTCTTTATGGAAATTAATTGTCGCCATTACCGAAAAAACCTTGTTTTTTTAAATAGCCGTGCTACTATGTGGGATAATTTCTAATAAATAGTTTCAATACATATGTTTTCACGGTCGAGGATTACAATAAATTCATTTATAAAGTGATGGCATGTATGTGTGTTGCTATGTAAATGAGATGCTAATATTAGTATAGTATTATTAGTGTCGTGCATTCTTATGGACTAGACACTGCTGGTCCATGAGTGCACTCACAGTAGTGACTTATTCAAGACTCCGTAGTCACGCTGTACACGTGCCATATTACAATGGTAACTGAAGTTATTATATCCCCCCCCCCCCACCCACCCGCTCACACACGAACACTTTCTTTTTGGGGTATACTATATGATATGCATTTGTTCATTTACTCATCATCATTAATGTTTGAGTTTGAATTTTCTCAGTAGTCGTGCAGTTTCTACAAATCCATCCATTGTAGTAACCATATCTCCATAACTACCAATGCACTAACAAATATTTATAGCTGCTGCAATTGCTTCGGTCTGATACCACGCGTTATTCCAGCTCCTCCACATCCTCCACATCCTCATCCACAGCATCGGCAGCTATCTGATGTGCACCTCCCATCCCATCTTCTTGTATAGTGCACATATTGCAACACCCATCGCCAGCTGTACACACGCAATAGATGGTAACAACATCTGATGTGTGTGGCAGCTACAACCCTCTGTTTATCAGCCGCCTTTTACAACATCATCATTCCTAACATATGGTGAAGCAGTGAAGCAGGATTTTCGGAGGCAATGCCATGATGCTCATTGGCTTCACTTTCTTCTTGGCATATATATGGTAGCGTGCCGCACCCATTGAGATTCCTGTTTGCGAACCATTCATAGCTGCGAAGAACCGCTTACCTGTTTCTAGGAGAGCAACATTAGTGGCGTTTGCTTTACCCAGTACATGAAACAATCCTGGAAATTCGCCAGCCTTCAGAGCATTCAAGGCACTGACCATCGCCTTGCTGAATGGGTATGATACAGTGTCACATCCGCTAAGCGCATGCATGCCCAGTAGCTGCAGACATTTATATCCCATATGTATACATTTCGCATTGATGTCGATCACCACCCCATTCCAGTGTTCTATCTGGACACTACAGCTAGGAAGTAGTAATTGCAGCTTCCAGACCCAGCAGATCAGTAGCACAAATACATCTATCATCGCTGAGGATCCGGACCACAGCCATGTCCATTTCGGAAGCTTGCCTCATCGTGTGCAAAGCTGCTGTCATCCCGATAATCTATGGATATGTGATCAACCAGATTGAGTATGGATATCACGTGGGTGAGTTCACGGTTGTTGTGCTTATTCTTTAGAATGACGATTGGGTAAGGGCCTGTTGATGGTCAGATTATAGTCAGTAGAACCATCACATGCACGTCGCATCCGCTCTTGATCGTTGGCTGAGCTATCGTTGTATTTGTCAAAGACCAATATCTT
>CM055276.1:69576822-69618443 GCA_029237695.1 Conchocele bisecta | reverse complement strand
ATCTGGTGATGTAGAAAAGAAACCCAGGGCCTGAACATGAGAGTGGATGTTTTTTCAATTTTACATTTAAATATAAGAAGTATCCGTAATAAGGTGAGTTATATCGAGGACACTTTCACAGATTTTGATTTCTATGTTTTACAGAAACTCACTTAACGGGCGCTATAGAAACCAGCAGTTTACAACTTAATGGGTATAGCCTACCATTCCGAAAGGACAAGTCGCCACATTCTGGGGGAATATTAGTATATGTTGCAGACCATTTGAATGCAGAATTTAGAAATATTTTGGGATGAAACTGTCTGGATTCAGGTTAAAACAAGCCGCAAGACATTTTTGATTGGCACGATTTACCGCCCCCCGTCATCCAATATAGAATTTTGGGAACTGTTCAATCGCAATATAGAATTGGTATGTGATATAACAAATAATATCATTATTGTTTGCGATCTAAATGAAGATCAATTAAATGTACATAACCATAAATTAAAAGATGTTATGATTATGAATTCATTGAAAAACATAATTACATCCGCAACGCGTGAAACAGCCACTACTTCAACCTTGTTAGATCCAATTATTGTTAACCAAGAACAGAACATTCTCAAAAGCGATGTGTTGGCTGTTTTGCCAGACGTAAGCGATCATAAGGCTACATGTGTCATTATACCTGCTGATAGTTCACACAATACTTCATACAAACGAACTGTATGGAACTATAAAAGAGCAGACTTTGTTAAATTTAACGTACTCATGCTTAACACTGATTGAACAAATATAAATAATGGCAGTGTAGATGATGCATCTAATATATTTACAACTAAATTCATTGAGCTAGCTAAGCGATGCATTCCATGCAGTCAGGTCACAGTACGGCCTAATGATAAACCATGGTATGATTCCGATATTCGTAAAATAAGCAAATTAAGAGACAAATTACGTAAGAAAGCAATACAATTTGGAAGGGTGGACGACTGGAATAAATACAAAACAACTCGGAACAAAGTTAATAATATGAAAAAACATGCAAGAGAAGCATTTTACAATGACTTAGAGTTTAATTTAATAGAATCATTTCAAATAACAAAAGATACTTCTGGAAGCTAGTTCGACATTTTGTGAAAGATAGCAAATCAAGTGGAACTAATCCACCATTAAAAACGACTGACGGTAATAGTGAAATTGTCTGTTTTTCTGATGTTGAAAAAGCTAATTGTCTAAACAACTTCTTTGTTTCAATATCAACGGTTGACGATAGCAACTCTACTTTACCGCCGCTTGAATTAAAAACTAACCAAGTTCTTGATATGATTAATATAAACGAATCTGAGGTCAGAGATACTATAAAGATTTTACAAACTAATAAAGCTTGTGGACACGATTTAGTTAGTCATAGAATGCTAAAAGGAACTATTACATCTGTCTCAAAACCTCTAGCGATCCTCTTCAATAGATCTGTCAATGAATGTCAGTTTCCGATGGCGTGGAAATTGGCAAATGCAATTCCCTTATTTAAAAAAGGGTGTCCGCAGACGCCTTCAAATTATCGACCTATATCGTTATTAAGCTGTCTAGGTAAGGTAATGGAGAGAATGTTTAAACATATATATAATCACTTGCACTCACAGAATTTGTTTATTTACAATAGACAATCTGGTTTTATACCAGGACATTCTACGGTATACCAACTTCACCATCAAATATGTCAGGCATTTGATGAAAGGCAATCTACATGTATAGTATTTTGTGATCTTTCTAAGGCTTTCGATAGAGTATGGCATAGGGGATTACTATTTAGGTTACGGCAAAATGGATTAAATGGTTGTATCTTACATTGGATCGAAAACTACTTGTCGGATAGGAAACAGTCTGTATCAATACGGTCTACAACCTCAGATACCAAGTTAATAACTGCTGGCGTACCACAAGGCTCGGTGCTCGGTCCTTTACTATTTCTAATATATGTCAACGATATAACTGACCATCTACTAAGTATTGTTCGATTATTTGCTGATGACAGTTCTCTATCATTTTCCACAACAAATACTGATGACCTAGAAGGCATAATAAATTATGACCTACTAACTATTGCTGACTGGGCTAAACAATGGTTGGTCAGTTTTCAATCCTAACAAGACTGAAGCGATGCTTTTAACCCTAAGACTACTCGATCGACCTGTAAACCTAATCTTTCAAAACACGCCTATAACCTTTGTCGACGACCATAAACATCTCGGTGTAACGCTGAGCAATAACGGGAAATGGCATACACATATACAAAATATAATTAATTCGACTGCGAGAGTGTTTGGGAATAATGCGAAACCTAAAATTTAAGATAAGCAGACAGTCTTTAAAACCAAACAAATATATATATCTTATATGAGACCTATACTCGAATATGCTTCGTCGGTCTGGGATGGATGTACAGAATATGAAAAAGATTCATTGGAAAAAATTCAGAATGAAGCTGCTAGAATAGTAACCGGTTTAACACGGTCAGTGTCACTTGATAATTTAAGGAAAGAAGTTGGATGGCAACTTTTATCTGTTCGACGTAGTATTCAAAAGCATTTCGATCATGTACAAAGCAACCAACAATCAAGTACCTAGTTATATCTCCAACCTGATTCCTCCCACTGTTAATAACGTATCTCGTTACAACCTTAGAAACCAATTTGATATAAATGTCCCGACTACTCGACTGGAAGTATACAAACAATCATTTATACCATCTGTGGTACAACTCTGGAATGAAACTGATCCTTCAATGAGAAATGTAGATAGTCTTAGACACTTTAAAACAGCATGCGCCAAACAATTATACACTCAATATGAAATACCACCATATTACTTAGTGGGAGACAGGTTTTCGTCAGTTATGCATGCAAGACTTCGTAATAAATGTAGCAGTCTCAATTCCGATCTTTGCAATAACCATATCAGAGAAACTCCCTACTGCGAGTGTAGCGAAATTGTAGAAGACGCTGAACATTACTTCTTTGAATACAACAAATATCATGCACAGCGTCTCATTCTACGCCAGTCACTGCAACGATTTCATAACCTGAACGCGCACATGCTTTTGAACGGCATACCTGAACAAAACAATGAAAACAATATTATTATCTTCAATTCTGTACAAAATTATATTAAAACTACAAAACGATTTGAGTAACTTCGTTGATAGATGTATGTAACGTAATCCATATCGGATGTATTCCATTCGATTTGCCAATATCATCCACAACCACCGGTTATTAATGATCACTGAAATTTATTGCAACTAGCACTAATAAATTGATGGATTTGCTCATGTAGTATATGTACTTGGCGACAAAAAAACAACTTTTATTCTTTCTCCAAATCTCATGTCTCACTATCCACCTCTTCTCTACCTTTCTGTCCGTTTTCATTCCATACATTATGTAAACATATTTATCGCTTGATAATTGGTTTGTATCCGTGTTTATATGCCTGTATACAGTATTCATGTATCGCCATTGCTGTTGAATTATTGTACTTTGTAACACTTAGGTGAGGGCTGTAACTAATGTTGAGAGAACTTGTAGCCCGAGCCTATTGTATTTATATGCAATAAACTATGTTTAAACTAAACTCCTGTAGCATGATAATGATCTGCATTGCTTGTTACCTGTCGGATTCTGGTAAGTATGAACCCTGATCGTTAATTTACCCATCACATGCTCCCACCTGTCACCCACAGATAGATAGACAGACAGACAAATCACTATTGCTCCTATGTCTTCGGTAAGTCACGGAATATAATGAATATCCGGCACACAGCTCGTGTTTGGTTTTAAGAGTCACCCAGGTTCAGGAGACAAAGTAACTGAATGATTTGTATGTAAATATATTGAAATCTATCTTTTTTTACAACGATTACAAACAAGCATGAGAGCACTTATACAAATGCTTTCGTTGGCACAGATGAAGGCGTAAAGGGCGGTCATTAATGTGGGAGGAAATCGGAGTACCTGGAGGAAACCCACTTGTTAGATCTGGCGACAACCATACCATCTCACATACTGCCCCTGCTGAAGATCGAACCCATCAGTGAGGAGCGCACTCATTACCGATGCGCTATTAACCGGACAACCAATAATAATTTTTTATGCTAATACTAAATAGGGTAAGGGCCGCATCTAATGTTGGGAGAACTTGTGGCCCAAGCCAATTGTATTTAGACTAAACAAAGTAGCAGGTAACAGGTAGCAGCCAACCTGAAGCCTATTTCATCAACATGTCAAAGTATACTTATCTAGCAAAGTATACATTGAGGGAGAAATTTTCAATTTAAGGATAAATTCATTAATTTTTATTATAATGAATTTATTCCATTATCACAGCCATTTTGGCTGTGATAATGTAATAAATTCAGTATAATAATTCCGCATACTTGTAATCATCAAATATATGCAGACATTAGTTTTATATGAAATAATGCATTTCAGGAAAAATAAATGATTACTCCCTCAAAGTATACTTTGCTAGACAAGTATAATTTGCAATGTTGATGAAATCGGCTACAGATCATTCAGATCATTCTGATTCTACCCCCGTCAATAGTAGACAATGACAGCAAATGTACGTACAATGATAATTCCACACGGTTCAGTTAAAGGTACATGCCCACTCAGTAGGCACAAAATGTTCTTTAGGAGTGCCCGCTATCAGGCGCCGATTATAAAGTACGGTCATTGCACATCCAAAAATAAATACAGAGTATAAACAGTAATGTCCGTTAACATTTTAAGGAAACACGGTTATCGCCCCTGATATCAGTGTTGAAATTTTCGTCTGATATAAAATGTATACTAATGCCAATCAATACGAAGGGTAATGGTGAATGAATGCTTATTTTGCCAGTAAATGTCTTGAATAACGTCACTGATATAAAGAACATTTTGTGCCTACTGAGTGGGCATGTACCTTTAATCCTTCCACACCAAAGTGTATAACATGGTCTATTCAATGCTAATTTTAGACAATTCCATTACGTGCAATCAAAAACTGGCATTGTTTTAAAATATTAAAATAATGGCAAACACTGCAGACCCTGATGAGACGGCTCGTTACGAGCCGTCTCATCTGGATCTTCAATGTTTGTAAATATGGGCTTTATGATTTATAGGGTTGAAATGGTTTAACCATCTAGACCCAAAGACCATAAAACCAATATTGTATACCACACTGTACAGTTGGGTGTTTTGGCAGTTTAAAAAAGCAATACTACTGTCTGTTTCACAAAACCTGACAATTTTTTTTTGACAATATTAAACAATGAGCTTTCTTTTTATTTCGTGAAATTTTGTCAAATGTTGATTTTATTATGAAAAAATGATTTGTCTATGGGAATTTAACATGGGGGAAAAGGAGGTGGAGGAGCTGGGGGAGGAGCCAAAAAACGGGGAAAAAAATGGAAATTGACTCCGAAACCTGGCTAGATAACCTGGAAATGATCTACAGGGGTCATACCAATTATCCAGACAATCAGTTTATCGGACAAATGAAAATACCTGTTAATTAAGAGCATTCGTTTGATCAGAATTTGCATCAAATACATCTAAGTCAAGCAGGTGCTTGCTGTTTCCATGCCAGTGTGAATACTATATTGCCAAGGAAAACATTTTAGTAATATTTGCTGAAAATATTCCTCAACTCTGTCCACAAGTTGTTTACAACGTCAAAAGTCCTCGCGGGGGCTTGTAATCGAATGCGTCCATTACTTCATTTCTGAGTTGTTCTATAAATAAAATAAATTCTATAAATGCGTTGTATTCAAGAAGCGAATGGTGATTGGTTTTTTCTGCAGGACTACACAACACTGTTTACACTGGTTTACAGGCGATAAAATTATGATTTCATGTTGAGAATACAAGTTAACAAGATCAGTATATGTTTGTCCGGATAACTGATTGTCGATGTTAATTTTGGAGCAATCTTACGACTGATCATCTGATCTGATTTTAAGCGAGAAAGATGGCACAGTTTGCTAAATAGTTTACATGCGTTGAGAAAGCAAGAACCGACGATTGTTCTGTGAAAAGTTTATGCCCGTAGCTGCTATTTTAAGAAAAATATTGTTAAAAAACTGCCATTTTTGTCCGATAATCTGGAGGATCTCTGTACATGTAACTAAGAAAACAAAAGCTAAATTTTGAAAATTGTTTTTTCGCAATAAAATCAATATTTGACCAAATTTCACGAAATAAAGAGAAGGCTTATTCTTAAATTTTGCTTTAATTTAATAGTATCGAAAAAATATTGTTTTTGCATAGTTTATATAGCTGTAAAATTTGGGCAGCTTTTGTGAAACAGACTGTCTGAATCCTATTCTGAATACATGTATTGCCTGTTTGTTCTGCCCCGGCCCCTCTTCCCACACCAATGCCCCTAACAAGTAATAAATAATCTGTATCCATGCGATGTCATTTGTAACACATATCTAATACAGTACTGCAAACACATATCTAATACAGTACTGCAAACACATATCTAATACAGTACTGCAAACACGTTGGTTTGAATCGGTCTATAAAAATATATCTCACAAATACATATGGAAGCACTGACAGACACATAGACCTGAAACTTAAACCAACAATGGTTACTGAATGTAACACCAACATAAATACTCTTAATATGTCATTGGTACACGGTAATATTTGATTTGCCATCATCACAGACAAGACCCATCCACACAGTCTAGTACGTGGCTACACAAATGACCATTCAGAAATTCATCACTAATCCAGTGACTAAATGGTGAACATACCCTATACAATTATAGTAAGTTTGTGGTCACATGTGGAAATGTGATTATAAATTAAGGATCAAATATTTATTGTACCCTCGGACATTGAGTAGTTACTTTTTTATTGGCTCATAGAGAACACCAGGCTGGTGTCTGTTCACATCTAGTTTGTCAGACAAGGCTAGGTAATGTGAAGGAATTCCGAGGATTGCTCCTACCATTTTCGAGCACAAACTGATAATTTTGATATCAATAGGTATTATTTTGTTTGTTTATTGGTGTTTAACGGCCTATCAACAGCTAAGGTCATGTAAGGCCGGGAAAACGTGTCGATTCCCAAGTTTAACCAACTGTGGGGGTGGGGGGGGAAATCCCAAAACCAGAACTGAATATTTACATCGAGCAAAAATGTATTCAGCCCTGAAATTAGAATAACCTGACCTGGTGCCAGGTCCATACCACACCAAGTCACTTGGCCACTTCCCCTAAAATAGGATTACAAATAATCGTAATACTCACATAAGGGGTATAACCAGATTCAACTGTCACATACAAAATGCCAAAGGCATAATTATGTGAGTGCCAAACCAGGGGCCCGTTTCACTAAACTTCGTACGACTACGATGTTCGTAAATGCAAATTTAGGATCGTCTGAAGATTTCAATTGATGGATTTACATTTATTGAGCATAGGCAGCATATGCAGCCTATGCTCAATAAATGTAAATCCAATAATTATTTACAAAAAAACATCGCTAATGTGAAATGTACAGACTATCATAATTTTGCACTTACAAAAATTTTAGTCGTACGATGTTTAGTGAAACGGGACCCAGGTCTCTATTGTCTTATTTCTATTGTGTTATTACACATATGTCATGCGACGTTCAATAATTGGTTATCTGTCAACATGTATCTGGTGAATGCACATGTATTTACTCGATAAACAACAAAAAATTGCCACAGAAAACAAACAACATGACATACTAAATGGATTTCATTCAGAAAATACTTTGAATTTAATGCTCAACAGGCTAGTTGTCTAGTTACTAACCCTTTCAACCCGACATAACATAAGCAAACATTTGCAAACCCCTTAGATAGAGATGAGCCAGCTTGTAGCTTGTAACAAGCTGTCACATTACTTAATGAATACAACCATGGGCTATTGCGTTACTGGGGTGTACAATACATTTGGTCTGTTTAAAGGAAGGACTCCACGCAAACTTTAAACAGACCAAATGTATTGTTTCCACCACAGTAAACGCAACAGCCCATGGTTTTATTGCTTTAATACATATACACTGCATTTTCTGACAGATTCAAAAATGTAAATATAGCATTAAAATTAAGAATAATCTTGTTTTACGTCAATTTGTCGCAATTGCTGGAACAGCAACGTTGTCGTTAATAGCGTGACGTTATTGACAACGACGATAAACGTCATGTATTTTAATGATGTCAAACAAACTTAAACGAATCAACAACGTCACGGGACGTCATGTGGCTAATGTAATGTACTGGGATATAAACGCAATATGTTGAATGGGCTTTTCCATTATGAATGTAAGGACAGTGTAAATATTCTGCAATACGTATTTTTCAGATACTGTAAAATATCCCTCAACTGATTAATGGAACAGTCCAGAAATGAGCAAGGAAGTATGAATGTCTGATATTTAGGGGCGAGTGCGTTACCAGTAACAGATATAATGGCACTTAAATAAATTGGTATTCCGAAAGATCAGCAGCATAGTACAGATATACATGCATACAACAACTCTTACAAGGCACCACGGAACGGGACATGGTTTTATGATTAAATTATCAAAGGGTCGTCCGCTGTTTGTTTGTTTGTGTTTGTTGGGGTTTAACGGCCTATCAACAGCTAAGGTCATTTAAGGCCGGGTCAATGGGTTTAGTACTAAATCCCATATAGTACCTGTACAAGTACATGTACATGTTCAAGTACATATACAAATGGGGGGAAATCAGAACTGAATATTTACATTAACAAAACTTTAAATTCAGCCCTGCAATCAGAATAATCATGATATGATGCCAGATCCTCGCCACACCAGAATCATCCTTGGGTCGTCCGTTGACAAAAGGGATTTTACAAACTTTGCAACCAACATAGCCCCAGATCAGCCTGTGCATTGCATTCGTACAGGCTGATCTGGGGCTATGTTATTTGCTATTCCAATCAGTATCTACATTTGTTGCAAAGACTGAAAAGTCCTTTTCAGAGCCAGCACACCAGCTAAATACAGCGCGAGAGAACATAACATACAAATAAAGATTTCTTCATTTCTCAAAGAGATTTTTTTTGTTTTCCACAAACACTATAAATGGACTTTTACATGAAATTGTCAGTCTACACATATTTGACACAAATTCAGTTTAAACAAAATTAGTGTCATACAAATACATGTATATTAGGTTGCATCTAAGATGTGGAGAGATAGATCAGCAATACTGATATTGAAAATTGACAAAAATCTCACAGTACATGTGGTGTTTATCAGAATTCTGCATATGTTGTGAAAATATGATTTTCTGATAAAAGTTGGCCAGAAAATGGAGATGTCGAAATCTGGGTAAATATTTACGTTTCACACATGCCTATATGAACTACAGAGCCAATAGATTGGTAAACATCATATTCAGAAACAATTTTACGTAATTAAAAACATTTCAAGAGTAAAATAAGAAAGAGTGATCAGAGAATACAGTTATAAGCAGCACATACGCAATATCTGGCTAGGAACAGTTGTGTATATCGGTGAAATAAAGCCGGGTCGATAATTATTTAACTTTTGTGTGATCTTCTCTTTCTTCAAAATATTAAAATACTGTATACTTAATGTTGTTCTTTAACTACAAAAACTTACTAAAATCAAATAACTGTTTTTGACAAATCTGACTCGAGTGAGTTATAGTATGATAATTGACAATTAACCCTTACACCGCTATCTTAATTTTTTGTCGTCTCCTGTTTATTTTATATTTTCCAGTTTTATCATCAAAAACATACTTTGCGAGCACTTTAGACTAATTTACAACATACTTTGACAGCACTTTAGAATCATTTCCATTGGAAATGATTCTGAAGTCAAGCTATGTTTTTATTGAGAAATAAGTCAAGATATAAAAGCAACAGCAGACGACAACTGTTGTGAGTAGCGGTCGAAGGGTTAATACAAGACTTGTCCAACAAAAGTGCCGAAGGTCACAATATACACCCGTCGAGGTGTAGCCAGTAAACAAGGGGGGATAACTCCATGGAAGAAGAAATCAGTAACACTGTTGGCTATACCCATCAGAAACTAAAACTTAAAAAAAACGTCAGGTTACGATCCATCAAGTAGAAATTGAGTTATTGCGTGGACAAGGATACAGAGTCCGAAAATCAATAGCCTTCTTCGTTTTGCCGTGATAAACATGCATACCAAATTTGGTTACGATCCGTCAATTAGAACTCTAGTTATTGCGTGGACAAGCTGTGCTCACCCACACGCCCGCCGCATGCCCGCCCGCCCGCACGTGCTAGGTGAATACATAAAACGTGAAAAATGAAATACACAATTTCTAGGACACTGTTATTAATGTAAAATGACTCTATGATGAGGAGATTCAATTCAAAAGCAGTAACTTGGTCCAAAACAAAACATGATCATTCAAACAAGGACTGAGCAAACCTTCACCCTGGTTAAAGTTAATATGTTATAATGGGATTGTGTTGTATGTTATGGGATTGTGTTGTATGTTATAATGGGATTGTGTTGTATGTCATAATGGGATTGTGTTGTATGTTATAATTTATAATGGGATTGTGTTGTATGTTATAATGGGGTTGTGTTGTATGTTATAATGGGATTGTGTTGTATGTTATGGGATTGTGTTGTATGTTATAATGGGATTGTGTTGTATGTTATAATGGGATTGTGTTATAATGGGATTGTGTTGTATGTTATAATGGGAGTGGATGTTATAATCGGATTGTATTGGATGTTAAAATGGGATTGTGTCGATAATGAGATTGTATTGTATGTGCAAGTTAAGACAGGAAAAACGTACAGAACAAGGCAACCGCTGGTGAGTATACTTTGCTAGATGATGAAATCTGCGACAGGGATATCGGGATTCTGGCAAGGATGAACCCTACCGTTAAACATACCCGACGCATGCTTCCAACCAACCATCCGACAAAATTTAGACTTACATCTAAAATTCTTTGTTTGTTTATTGGTGTTTAATGGCCTATCAACAGCTAAGGTCATGTAAGGCCGGGCAAACGGGTTCGATCCTGTTTTAACCTGCTGCATTGGGGGGAAAATCCCAAAATTAGAACATCAAGAACAAATATATTCAGCCCTGAAATTAGAATAACCTGACCTGGTGCCAGATCCATACCACACCAGTCACTCGACCCCTTCCCCTAAAATAGGATTACGAATAATTATAATACTCATATAAGGGGTATAACCAGATTCAACTGTCACATACAAAATGCCAAAGACGTATGTGAGGGCCAAAACAGGTCTCCAGTCGGACTTCCGATAAGGATGAACCCCGATCGTTAAATTACCCATCTAAAATTGATGCCTATACCAAGACACACCTGTAACTGTTATTACTACGTCTCACTGTCCACTACTAATGTAGGCGAGACAAAAACAAATCACGCTAGATATGGATGAATTTGTTAAAACTTTCAGAAAATGATATCACGGTAGGTGGTATCATTTTGACTCCCTATATACTACTAATAATCTTACTACTTTTATGATTGGCAATAACCCAATTCAACTCCCAGGTGACAAAAGAGCCAAAGATAAAAACGTACCCGAGGGCCAAACCGGGCAAATCGTGATTCCTATAAGGAGAAACCTCTACCGTTAATTTGTTTGGCCTATACAATTATTATAGCTTCCCTTCAAATTAAAGCAGTAATACCTATATTAACCTAGAAGATGACCATTGATAATAAAAGGCAAAGCGTACAACGTAATAATTCCAGCACAAAAATATTTACACAATTCCCTAACATTTGATTGGCCCGTAGCAAGTCACTGTCCAAAATTTATATCCCAGTAAACTCCCACGCCGAACTACTTTCCGTAACCGTGAGGCGCAGTTAAAATAATTCTTAAGAAAACGGAAAATAAACACATTTTCTTGATGAACTTATTTCAAATGCTGGAATTATAAGGAATTAATGGCCTTTTTGTGGAATTTATCGGGGATATAAACTTGGAAAAGTCGCGGGAATACTGGACGAGGCCTTAAAAAATTACAATTTTCGAAAAAATTTTTTTATTTTTTTTCCAAAATTGTAATTTGTTATCGCTTCCGCCAGTATTCCCGCGACTTTTCCAAGTTTATACCTCGATAAATTCCACAAAAAGGCCATTCATTCCTATAATATATAATACTCTTAAACAGACACCTAGGTGCAGTCTCAGACTAGCGGGGCAGGTTTAGTGGTTTCGTAATCATCATGTGTGCAAAGTACAGATTGCATGTTGCTATTGCACGACCTAAAGCATGACATGAATATATTTGGCTCATTATATCATATATTCTCTACACGTCAACAACAAAACAATGGTCATATTGGGTTTACGACCAATGCAGCCCCTGATCAGACTAAGCATCCGCGGTGTCTGCTCAGGGTCTACACTGATCGCTCGCCGTCGAGTTGGGAAACATTCCTGATCCAGCACACACGTCAGGATACCAAGCTGGATTGCGTTGCTATATAATCATCAGGAGCCCGTTTCACTAAACTTCGTACGACTAAGATGTTAATAAGTGCAAATTTAGGATCGTCTGGAAATTTCAATTGATGGATTTAAATTGATTGAGCATAGGCTGCATATTAAAAGAAAACATCGCTAATGTGAACTTTACAGACTATATTTATTATGCACTTACGAACATTTTAATCGTACGAAGCTTAGTGAAACGGCCCCCAACATACAAACATTTTAGTCGTACGATGTTTAATGAAACGCCCCCCCTGGGGGGGGGGGGGGGGGGGGAAACGAAATTATGATAGTCTGTACATTTCACATTAGCAATGTTTTCTTGTAAACAATTATTGATTTTACATTTATTGAGAATGCAGCATATGCTCAATAAATGTAAATCCATGAATTGAAATTTCCAGACGATCCTAAAATTGCATTTACGAACATAGTCGTACGAAGTTTAGTGAAACGGCCACCAGTTACACTAGTAACCTAGTAACAGGCCCGTACGCAGGAATTAATTTAGGGGGGAGGGTTGCGTTATCGACGGCGCGAAGGGCCAAACATTTTTGTGTGGCACATTCACGGACAGACCTCGGTAGATTAACGCTTTCACCCCTAATTAAGTAACTGGAATGGACTTTGATATGTTAATTTTGCAACCAATCCAATCATCACGAAATGATTTTCAGACCAGTCCAATTACTTGCAAAGAGTGCAGATCTGGGTATACACTGTTTGTCAATACCACTATACAGGCCTGTGGTGTTGAACGGATTAAGGGGGTGCGTACACACCCGTCGCACCCCCTCTGCGTACGGGCCTGGGTAAGTCAATACCATTGTGTGGGTGGCCTTCCTACGGGCTAAACACGGATGTCGTGCTGGCACACCTCGTGCAGGCTGCCGACTAATGCCCGCTTAATCATACAGCTAATCGAGACTCTTTGGCAACATAATTGCCTTCTGCATAACATATGTGAACATTGCCTCGTTACTGTATTGTGCTACGTTATATCATATCTACTTTACATTTTGCGTTCAGTGTCAAACGCAAAAATAGTTGAAACTGAGCAGTATAGTATACAGTAACGAGGCGATGTTCACAAATATGTTATACACATATACATCACATTTAGGATGCAATTATGTTTAAAATCATATGATGATAACACATTTCATAAGCCCCATTTCTCCAGTCACAGCCACATTTATGTACACAAGGACTCTGACCTGATATGGTAAAATTGTTCCGAGCACGTGTTCATGCTCAACTCAGATGAGTCTGAGTATGGCAAGTTTAGCGCCGAATAGTTTATAACATCGGGCCAAGATAGGGATTTATCAGGTATCGTGCTTAGCATTGGCCGAATCCGAACTGACTGATAACATAATGTCGTATCAGGCATTGACCTGTTACGAATATCCGGGTTGCAACGATATATTACCACCCACACACGCGCTCACGTCATGTCACACCGCCAATCATATGCTAGTATAGCGATTCGAAATCACGTTTATAGGCGGAGCTCCGCGAATGGGCTGGTAAACAATAAGTACGTTATAGTTCACATATTGATTTTTTAATAAATTAATTTATTAAAATTTCTATATATGAACTACAAGTATTACATATAGAATACCATGCTGGCGTATTTCGATAACAAGTTGTTTAGGCTTGGTTCGGAATTCCTACGCGTTTCCTAACCAAACTTGATAATCTTGATACCAAAAGAAACCTGTACTGTCTATGTTATAGACGGCAGCTCCATAGTCGCCTGGCTTTCATTGTGCCACAGATGGCAACCACGCATATTTGTCCATATGCCATTTTACACCATTCTGTGGATTTCATAGATATGAAATCCACAGAATGGTGTAAAATGGCGTATGGACAAATATGTGTGGTTGCCATCTGTCCCACTTTACTACTGGCTTATCTACATCGTCGGTCAAGACGAACTGTATTTGACATGGCGACATTAGAGTTTATTTTCCTCGCGAGTTTCGTCTTACTGTCGGGAACAGCCGCAGCAAACCCCACTGCATCCCTGCCGAAAATAAGAAACGTTCGGTTTCTGGTGACGGTCAACGACACGTGGGACCCAAAGTAAGTGTCCGTTGTTAAAGGTACATGCCCACTCAGTAGGCACAAACTGTTCTTTATAGGAATTAAATAAGTGTATTATTGTGTCACTATTCCACCAGTTTTAAAAAAAGTTACGAGTGCCCGCTATACAGATATAATGATTTAGTAATATTTATTTTACTGATAGTGACTCGCGGTGTTATCAGGCTATTTTCATATGCAAATGAGGCATGATACATGTTAATGATATATACTACTTAAATGCGTCACCTGAAAAAATAATACTTTCGACAGATTATAAAGTATGATCATTGCACATCAAACAATAAATACAGAGAATAAATAGTAATGTCCTTTAGCATTTTAAGGAAACACGGTTGTCGCCCCGGATATTAAATGTCTAATAATGTCAATCAATACGTGGGGTAATGGTGAATGAACGTTTATTTTGTCAGAAAATGTCATATCTGCATAATATACAAAACTATCTGTCACCCTGTATGATAACCTGGCATGTGGGACCCCAGATTTATTAATTGACCAACAGAGTATATGCAACGATTGTATATATTTTTTAGCTGACGACAGAACGTATACAGTAGTTACGGAGCCCCGCATGGATTTTGTTTTATTAATTCGTTCCAACGAAATAACAATTCGTTCCCTCTATTCATTAATTCGTTGCCACAAAATAACAATTCGTTCCCACGATATAACAATTCGTTCCTACGATATAACAATTCGTTCCCACGAAATAACAATTCGTACCTGTTCTAAAGACCTTCTTGGAATAGCAATTCCCCGTCTATAGCAGTCACGCTTTTGTTTTACCACTTAATCAATTATCACTTAAATGACCATGCGATAGAGAATAGTAGGTTAGTGCCGTGAATGGGAAAAAATATCTGGCAAGGCTTAGGAAACGGGATGGGCGAGGCTCTGCCGAGCACATCCCGTTTCCATGCCGCGCCAGATATTTTTTCCCATTCACGGCACTAACCTACTATTCTATTTATCCCGTCAACACCTACAAATGGCTGTAAAATGCAAAAATTGTATTGACTGGATATCAAAAATGTTTCACGGCACCGTGTTTCACAGCACATACGCACATCTTCCCATGGCTGACCTTTATTCACAGATTTGAAATAATGTACATGAAATTTGCACAGACACACACACTCACAATTATTTCCGCATGTTGCTGATAAACATGTTTTTTTTTAAACAAGCACCTATTTTTTTGTTCAGGCGATTACTCGTACAAGTGGATTCAGATATTATACGATTCAAATGAAAAATGAAAGTATTATTAACTAATCTGTTCCACCAGTGTATGTGCATACCTGGGTCACGGTACCTTTATAACCCGAAGTTTCTGGCTGTTACACAGGGCGACCCTGCGTGACTGCCAGAACATTCGGGTTATGTGCCTTTAATTGTGGAAACTGTATAGAATACCTTCCAACCCCGGCTGCTACATTTCTCATCGATATTGATATTGTTTCCATGGTAGTGGTTGCATAGCAACGATCGCGACTGACGTGATCCAGCCGAACCTGCCTCTGAATAAGTCGGAGAAATTGTTCGTGGGCGGCTGTGACGAGGGGCCCCTACAATACCGGGTACAGACTCCTGGCAAGAACAACAACAAATACGTACGTATGGGCGGACGGACACTGTATAATTCTGGTTATATGTGGCTGTGACTGGGATATGCGTTTATGGCATTCGTGACTGGCCTAAGATCTGCTGGCCGTTTCACTAAACTTCGTACGACTAACATGTTTCGTAAGTGTATTAATTTCGCATTTACAACGTTTTCTTGTAAACAATTACTGGATGTACATTTATTGATAAATAAAAATCAATCAATTGAAATTTCCAGACGATCCTAAATTTGCACTTACGAACATTTTAGTCGTACGAAGTTTAGTGAAACGGGTCCCAGATCTCCTAGCACATACCGCCTGATCGGAATCTACACTGGTCGCAGATACGGTAAACCCCATTCATCCAGTCACAGCCACACATGTATTTGTATTTATTTGTACTTTCAGGCACATGCTGCTATCATGCTGCTACCCCCACACCACACCACACCACACCACACCACACCACACCACACCACACCACACCACACCACACCACCACACCACCACCACACACCACACCACACACACACACACCACACACACCACACACCACACACACACACACACACCACACCACACCACACACACACCACACACACACCACACCACACCACACCACACACACCACACACACACACACCACACCACACACACACACCACACCACCACACACACCACACCACACCACACCACACCACACCACACCACACCACACCACACCACACACACCACACACACATCCACATCACACCACACCACACCACCACCACACACACACCACACCACACCACCACACCACACACCACACCACACCACACCACACCACACCTAAAATGTTCGTAAGTGCAAAATTATGATAGTCTGTAAATTTCACATTAACAATGTTTTCTTGTAAATAATTATTGGATTTACATTTATTGAGCATAGGCTGCATATGCAGCCTATGCTCAATAAATGTAAATCCATAAATTGAAATTTACAGACGATCTTAAATTTGCACTTACGAACATTTTAGTCGTAAGTAGTTTAGTGAAACGGGCCCCAGGGTTTTTATTATTTCGTACCCACGAAATAACAATTCGTTCCCTCAATTTAGCAATTCGTTCCCTCGAATTAACAATTTGTTCCCACGATATAACAATTTTTTTCCCTCTAATTAACAATTCGTTCCCACGAAATGACAATTCGTTCCCTCAATTTAATAATTCATTCCCTCGAATTAACAATTCGTTCCAACGATATAATAATTCGTTTCCACGAATTAACAATTCGTTCCCGTGGGAACGAATTGTTATTTCGTGTGAAGGAATTGTTAAATTGACGGACCGAATTGTTAATTCGTGGGAACGAATTGTTAAAGTGAGGGAACGAATTGTTATTTCGTGGGAACTAATTAATAAAAAAAGAATGCACTAGGAAAAACAAACACATGTAACGGTTTTTATTCGAGCGCTAGCAACCAACATCCAAATTTGAGGTATTACAGGTTTTATGCAAGTGAACTAATATTTTGCAGGTTGAACTGTTTAAAAAAACACGGGTCTTACGCCATAAAAAATAGTTCTAACAACTTAGCTTGATCGACTTTTCTGTGTGATAAAATGTTTCTTTTTTTGTGGTACATTTATGTTGTTGCAAATGTTTCTGTTTAAGGGTGCGACGATTAACCACAATACTCGATTAATCGCGATTCGTAACACCGTACAAGAATACAATCTTGCGGTTTCCATTCTCATTTTCGGTTTTCCAAAAATCTATTTTAACTCGTTGTTGTTGTTCTTCTTGCTGCTGTTTTTAAATTCCCGCGCTTATTTTTCGTGAAACACTTTCCATTCTAGATTAATTAATAGTCATATGTGTCATCCTCAAACACATACTGCGAAGAATTTCAAGACGTTCAGTCTTTTGATGTTAATTTGTTTTCCAACTGTCCTTTCTAATAACCAGTTGGACTTACAGACGGTGTCCTTAGTGTTCCACTCGTCCGTGATCGAGGACGCCAGCCCGCCCACGTGTGACCTCTCCTGGAACGGCACCTACCTCGTGCCCTGGTCGCCATGGATACCGAGACAGGACCTGCTCCCGTCATGCTTCACCATGGACTCGCGGGAAGGCTATCACATGACCTCATACTGGTTCCATATTCTCGATTGGACATTCGAATGAATTTCTTGGTCAAAATAGTTTAGCCAAAATAAATATCGGAGAAATATGTGCGTACGCATCCCCTTAGCCCTTTAAACACCACAGGCCTGTATTGTGGTATTAGCAAAAAGTGTAGATCCAGATAAGCCGGCTCGTGACGAGCCGTCTCATCAGGATCTGCACTGTTTGCAAGTAATTTTCATAATTTTGAGAACAAAGACATCCCTGTTCATAAATTAACTTGTCTGAAAATAATTTTGTGATGGTTGGATTGGTTACAGAATTAACATATCAAAATCCATTCCAGTTACTTAGTGGTGAAAGGGTTAATCTGCCGAGGTGTCCGTGGATGTGCAAAACAAATTGTTTGGCCCTTCGCGCCGTCGATAACGTACCCCCCCCCCCCCCCTCCCCCCCCCCTAAATTAATTACTGCGTACGGGCCTGAATAGCAAACAACACAGACTCTGAACAGACTGCGCGATGTCACATAGTTATGCCTTCTGTTCTGATCCACTGAATCGTTCAATACTTTCTCATTTTGATCTCCATATTAACGAACATTGACCAAATATAGCCGGCCGATAACATTTTACAGTAGAACCTCTCTAAACTGGACACCGAGAAAGCCTCAAATTGTGTATTTGCATTGGGTTTCACGGTAATCTCCTGATAATGTCTGTTTCATGAAACCTGCCCAAATTTTACAGCTATATAAATAATGCAAAAACAATATATTTTTCGATAATATTAAATTACAGCAAATTTAAGAATGAGCCTACTTTTTATGACATGGGGATTTAAAATGGGGATTTTTTTCTAATTTCAGAAATAGTGGACCGATTTTCAAAATGTAACTTTTGTTTTCTTAGTTAGATCATTTCAAGCTATCAAGCTAGATTTCAGAATCAATTTCCATTTCTTTTCTTTTTTCGACTCCTCCAGGTTCTCCACCTCTTTTTTCCCCATGTTAAATTCCCATAGAGAAATAAAAAGAAGCCTCTGACATTCTTAACGTTTGATAAAATTTAATATTATCGAAAAGAATATTGTTTTTGCATTGTTTATATGGGCGTATACTTTCGGCAGCTTTCGTGAAACATGCATTAGTCACACACAGTGTTGTCACATAGCGCCCATACATCAAACATTACAGTGCATACTATATACACGTACACAGATATATACAGATAGTATACAACGTAATAAACCAAGTATATCATCGTTATTTTTGGCGGGAAACTACGGAGCGCCACAGGGGACATGGATTTTTTTTTATTAATTCGTTCCCACGAACTAACAATTCGTTCCCTAAATTAAAAATACGTTCCCTCGAATTAACAATTCGTTCCCACGATATAACAATTCTTTCCCTCGAATTAACAATTCGTTCCCACGAAATGACAATTCGTTCCCTCAATTTCACAATTCGTTCCCTCGAATTAATAATTCGTTCCCACGATATAACAATTCGTTCCCATGAATTAACAATTCGTTCCTGAACGTGGGAACGAATTGTTAAATTGAGAGAACGAATTGTTAATTCGTGGGAACGAATTGTTGAGTTAATATCTCCTAATTAGGACTTACTATCTGTGTCAATACTAAAAAACGTTTTATCTCCTAATTAGGACTTACTATCTCTTAATTGGGACTTAGTATCTCCTAATTAGGAGTTAGTATCTACTAAGGCAGATAAAGGCTTGTAGAAGCGTCCTGGTGTCAATGCTAAACTATATTTATCTCCTAATTAGGAGACACTAACTCCTAATTAAGACAGTGACATAAAAATCACATGTGCGATTAGTATCAACTGTCACTCTCATTGTATAATAACAATGATACAAATAATAATGATACTAATAATCTGAGCTTAAGTTATTATTACAGCTTAAATGTTTGATGGTTTCCTCACGCATTAACTATAATGTGATGTATGAAAATCGTCAATGGCTTATGCCGTGCTAACTGTATATGCTATGTATTAACAAGTTGACTGATTTCATAAGAAACTCGGCATAGGCTCGTTGCTTAAGAAAACAGTAAACTAGTTTAATAAATATCATATTAAAACATCACTCATTGAAAAGCCCTAACACAGCACATGCTACACGGTGTTTCGAAATGTGATCAGCCTGGCAAACATGTCCTGCTGAAAAGAAAGCTTCGATCTATAAAATGTACCACTACTCGGACCTAGGACCGAGAAGGCTGTACGGTATAGTGTATGTAAATGGGTGGGTGGGTTACCGTTTTCCGAATGAGCCAAGTATTGGGTTCTAGGTCCAAGACTTCCACCTGTGCACTACCACAGGCTCGGTGCATACGCTTCTCGCTAAAGGAACCAGTCAGGTGTTGTATAATATACAATGGAGCCTCTCTAAACCGGACACCCTGGGTCCCCATGGTGTCCGGTTTAGAGAGGTTCCACTGTAAATCAGTCATATGACCACTCCAAGACATGTTTTCACGCTTTGCTATCATGAACAGAGGCTGCACTTTAGACGGTATTATGACATGAATAACATGTATATCAGGGGACCGTTTCACTAAACATAGATATGCATTTGCTGTGTACATCTGGGGCCCGTTTCACTAAACATAGATATGCATTTGCTGTGTACATCTGGGGCCCGTGAAGTGTACATCTGGGGCCCGTTTCACTAAACATAGATATGCATTTGCTGTGTACATCTGGGGCCCGTTTCACTAAACCTCGTACGACTAAAATGTTCGTAAGTGCAAAATTATGATAGTCTGTAAATTTCACATTAACAATGTTTTCGTGTACACAGTTATTGGATTTACATTTATTGAGTATATGCAGACTATGCTCAATACATGTAAATTCACAATTGAACTTTCCAGACGATCCTAAAATGTGCACTTACGAACATTTTAGTCCAGGGGCCCGTTTCACTAAGCTTCGTACGACTAAGAAGTTTCATAAGTGCAAATTTAGGATCGGCTGGACATTTAAATTGATGGATTTACATTTATTGAGCATATGCTGCATATGCAGCCTATGCTCAATAAATGCAAATCCCATACTTGTTTACAAGAAAACATTGTTAATGTGAAATTTACAGACTATCATAATTTTGCACTTACGAACATTTTGGTCGTACGAAGTTTAGTGAAACGGGCCCCAGATGTACACAGCAAATGCATATCTATGCCGAAATACAGTATGCAATATTTTCATGAATATTTGCATGTTTATTTGGTGGTGCAAAAGTGAAAGTAGACATTGCTGCCATATTTAGGGAAATAACTCCTACAAATTAAGCCGCAAAACCCCGTGTTTGACATGGCCCTGGAACCATTTGGAATGCGACTTGCAGGCGAACGTATGAGAATTCTCGCAGGTAAACTGTGGCTGGCATGCTTAGGTGAATGTATGGTTATGAAAAGTGTATTAAAGGTACATGCCCACTCAGTAGGCACACAAAATGTTCTTTATATCAGAGACATCATCTGAGCCTTTTTCTGGCAACATAAACATTAATTCACCCTTACCCTAAGTATTGATTGGCATTATTATACATTTTAAAACAGACGTAACTTTCCACACTGATATCACCAGTGATAACAGTGCTTCCTTAAAATGTTAATGCACGTTACTATTTAAACTCTGTATTTATATTTTGATGTGCAATTATCATACTTTATAATCTGTCGAAAATGTTATTTTTTCAGGTGACGCATTTAATTATTATAAATAATAAAAAAATACATTGCCTCATTTGCATATGAAAATAGCCTGTCACCAACGCGAGTCACTATCGGTAAGATAAACATTACTAAGTTAACTGACTATATATATATATATATATGTATAGCGGGCACTTGCAATTTTTAGAACTACATGTATTTAATTCCTATAAAGAACATGCTGTACCTACTGAGTGGAACTCGCGTGTACGGTCATGCACAAGGTATCACGCTTGCACCACCGTGCAGGCGCGGATACATGGGGGGGGGGGGGGGGCTTGAAACCCCTGGAGGACTCTTTTCGTGGCCTAAGTGTCAGTAAATCGCATCTGCGGTGATCTGGCATTTAAACATTTCATGGGGCAGGGGGGGGGGGGGGTCCGGTCCAGGGGTCCCCCCCCCCTGTATCCGCGCCTGGACTTGTAATTACAGGCACCCCCCCCCCCTCTGAAATTAGTTTTGTATCCGCGCCTACCCAGTGACCCTAATCGAATTTCCTATTTATAAATACTTCGATGTATCGCTATCTATTTTTAGTGAAGCGTGGTTTTCCTGCGCTATTAATAATACAATGAATTTAGAACTATTTTGGAAATCCCGAGTGTATATATAGCAGAAGCGTGACGCCGGAAGCTATATCCAGAATAGCAACATGATCGAGCTTTCGTGAGGTTAGGTTGACGATATATATATACACACTAGCAAAGCTCACATTATATTTCGTGTACACCGTTCACTGGTAACACAATGAGAGCGGGCAGCAGCATATCCGAGGACGAGGACTGGACCAACCAATCACAGGAAATGGACGCCAGCACCAAACGAGAGGAGGAGGTATGTATGTTAACCCTGTTGTTTATTTTAACATTTCATTTGACAGACTACTGCAAAGGGTTGAGGAAGTTATGACGTACTAAAAGGGTCATTACTGTACTACCCTGCATCATGCTACCTGCATCATGATGCTGCATCATGCAGGGTCATGATAATTATTTTTCAGCCTCATGCTAAACAATCCTGTATGATGCAGGGTCTTGCTACAAGATGAATATTGAACATTCTGTACGTTAAAAGTAATTAGCATGATGCAGGGGCTTGCTAAATACCTGTACTATAAGGGTCTTTAATGTACCACCCTGCATCATGCAGCATCATGCAGGGTCGGGTTTGTATGCAATACCCTGCATCATGCAGCATCATGCAGGGTCGGGTTTGTATACAATACCCTGCTTCATGCAGGGTCAGCCATGTCAGGTCTTTAATGCACTACCCTGCATCATGCAGCATCTTGCAGGGTCGGTTTGTATGCAAATCCCTGCATCATCATCATGCAGCATCATGCAGCAGGGTCGGTTTGTATACAATACCCTGCATCATGCAGCATCATGCAGGGTCATCCATGTCAGGTCTTTAATGCACTACTCTGCATCATGCAGCATTATGCAGGGTCAGGTCTTTAATGCACTACCCTGCATCATGCTGCATGATATACCCTGCATCATGCTGAATTATGCAGGGTCTTGCTAAATACGTCATATCCGTATACCATAATGCAACATTCTGACTCCACCAATCAGAGACGTCGTTACATATAGTAGATCATAATAATATCGGGTTTGTTATTGTTGTTGTTGTTGTGAACTCTCCGCGCCGACTTTTCGCGGCGCCCAGAGTAGCGTATCACGATAATTCAACAGTCCACGAGAATCCTCATTACATGGAATAGCAGGGCATAACGAAACATACCAGTTAGGCCAGGGCATATGTCAAAAGACCGGGGGAAAATTGCAACAGAAATGCCACTATTGTTTTCATGTCGCGGAATATGTCCTGTTCAACGTATACAAAATCGCAAGTAATCGGAGGTTAGCAAATTAGTTATTTTTGCACTGAAAGTTTTAGTTTATAATACAAATAGCGAACTACTGGATTTAAAAAAATCAAAGTACTGAAAGTACTGAACATAGGGTACTACAAGATTAAACTAGATTGATTGATTGATTGATTGATTGTTGGTGTTGCAGTGTCATTGACCCTTAAAGGTACATGCCCACTCAGTAGGTACACAATGTTCTTTACATCAGAGATATCATCTGAGACATTTCCTGGCAAAATAAACATTCATGCGCCATTATCCCACATACTGATTGGCATTATTATACATTTTATATCAGACGTAAATTTACACACTGATATCATGGGCGATAACCGTGTTTGCTTAAAATGTTAACGGACATTACTATTTAATCTCTGTATTTATTTTATGATGTGCAATGATCATACTTTAAAATCTGTCGAAAATATTATTGTATCCCCCGGACTCCGTCGGGGGATACTATGGATTTGACAGCGCGCCGCGTCCGCGTCCGCGTCCGCGTCCGCGTCCGCGTCCGCGTCCGCCGCAGACACTTCTTGTCCGGAGCATAACTCGAACACCCTTTGGAATAGTTTCATGAAACTTCACACATGCATAGACCACGACCCGAAGGTGTGTCGCGCACAAGAATGACAACTCTTGCATAGCTAATTTTTGAGTTATCTCCCTTTTTTTGTTTCGCGCACTGATTGACCATAACTCGACCACCCTTTGGAATATTTTTATGACACTTCACACATTCAATTAGACCACGAACCGAATGTGTGTCGTGCACAAGAATGACAACTCTTGCATAGCTAATTTTTTAGTTATCTTTATTTTTTGTTTTTGCGCACTGATTTCCTGTCCGGAGCATAACTCGACCACCCTTTGGAATATTTTCATGAAACTTCACACATGCATAGACCACGACCCGGAGGTGTGTCGCGCACAAGAATGACAACTCTTGCGTAGCTAATTTTTGAGTTATCTCCCTTTTTTGTTTTGCGCACTCTACAAACTGGACACTAATGCATGAAGACCCGTTTTCTCGTCTGCTCTGTACACATTTTCTCGTGTGCTCTGTACACCTTACCTGTAGAGAGAACAATAGAGACTGGGAGAACCATTCACCTGTCCATGTGCTGCATGTGCTAGCATGTGCAAATGTCCAGTCTTGACCACAGGTAATTTATGCAGGTAAATTACTACATTGGATATTACATTTCCGTAAACTGTGTTGAAAATATTGTGGCATTATGTGGACCTGTGCAGATATATGTAGATAAATATAGGACTATTAAAAAGAAAAATCTGGGCTCCAGTAGCAAGCATTATTATTTTTAAACTTTTTTTTTCCATTTATTTTTTCATTTTTTTTTTCAAATTATTTTTCAATTTTTGTCTAGTAGCATAAGGTCGTAAGTGCTATATACAGACTATTCACCTGTGCATGTGCTAGCATGTGCAACTGACCACTGACCACTTACAGGTAATTTATACAGGTAAATGATTATATTACATTTCCGTAAACTGTTTTGAAAATATTGTGGCAATATGTGGACCTGTGTATATATGATATGTAGATAAATATAGGACTATTAAAAATCATTCTGGGCTCCAGTAGGAGCATTATTCTTTTTAAATTTATTTTTTTTTCCCCATTTTTTTTCCCATTCTTTTTCAATTTTTTAACTGACCACTAACTTATTACAAGTAATTTATACAGGTACATTATTACATTTCCGTAAACTGTGTTGGCAATATTGTGGCAGTATGTGGACCTGTGCAGATATATGTAGAGAAATATAGGACTATTAACAAAAATTCTGGGCTCCAGTAGCGAGCATTATTATTATTTGTTTTTTGTATATTACATTTCCGTAAACTGTGTTGAAAATATTGTGGCATTATGTGGACCTGTGCAGATATATGTAGATAAATATAATAGGACTATTAAAAAAAAATTCTGGGCTCCAGTAGCAAGCATTATTATTTTTAATTTTTAAACTTTTTTTTTCCATTTTTTTTTTCATTTTTTTTTCCAAATTCTTTTTCCATTTTTGTCCAGTAGCATAAGGTCGTAAGTGCTATGTACAGACTATTATCATATAATAAAACAATTATTGACTAGTGAGCCATAGAATATAATCTGATTATGTTCAGGCCAGTGAAAAAAAAAATTCCTTTCGGGCCCAGGCTCGAGGTCAAGGCGGGACAAGGCGAGGCATCTGATTCCGCGGAATTCTTGTTTACTTATCTCCCTTTGTTGTTTCGTGCTCTGATTTTGTATCCAGAGCATAACTCGAACACACTTTGGAATATTGTTATGCCCCACCACGATAGTGGAGGGGGCATTTAGTGTTACCCTTGTCCGTCCGTCCGTCCGTCCGTCCGCACACACGAATGGGTACTTGTTGTAAGCGTACAGGGATCTTATTGGGTAGGGTTAGGATAGTGTTGGGTACTCTTGTTGGGTATTTTTATACAGTAAAAACCCAACAAGTATTCATTCGTAGGAACGTGCGTCCCGTCCTCCCGTCCGTCCGTCCGTCCGTCCGTCACAAAACTTTAACACTCGGGTAAATGTCTCATAATTTCTTCATCCTTCGACCGATCTGCTTCATATTTCATATACACATTGCTCTGATGGTTCACTACCGCCCTGTGCCAAATCCACGTTCGTCCTGCCCCCGCCAAGCCCAGGGTCAAGGTCATATACTTGGTGCTTCAAAAACTTTAACGCTCGGGTTAATATCTTATAATTTCTGTTTTCTTTCACGGATCAGCTTCATATTTCATATACACATTGGCTCTAATGGTCCTCTACCGCCGTGCCAAATGACCTAAATCCTCGTTCGTCCTGCCCCCGCCAAGCCCAGGGTCAAGGTTACATACTTGGTGCTTCAAAAAACTTTAATTTAACGCTCGGGTAAATATCTTATACTTTCTGTTTTCTTTCATGGATCATCTTCATATTTCATATACGCATTGCTCTAATGGTCCTCTACCGCCCTGTGCCAAATCCACATTCGTCCTGCCCCCGCCAATCCCAGGGTCAAGGTCACATACTGGTGCTCAAAAACTTTAATGCTCAGGTAAATATCTTATAATTTTTCTTTCCATTCACGGATCAACTTCATATTTCATATACGCGTTGCTCTAATGGTCCTCTACCGCCCTGTGCCAAATCCACGTTCGTCCCGCCCCCGCCAAGCCCAGGGTTAACATCACATACTTAGTGCTTCAAAAACTTTAACGCTCAGGTAAATATCTTATAATTTCTGTTTTATTTCACGGATCAGCTTCATATTTCATATATGCATTGCTCTAATGGTCCTCTATCGCCCTGTGCCAAATCCACGTTCGTCCTGCCCCCGCCAAGCCCAGGGTCAATGTCACATACTTGGTGCTTCAAAAACTTTAACGCTCAGGTAAAAGAAAATTTTGACTTGGAATTTGGCCTCATTTATTATCAAAGCGATATGTGGGACATCCGTGTTCTATGAACACATTTTATAGTTTATTAAACTTCACACATGCATAGAAGACGACCCAAAGGTGTGTCGCATGCGTCGTTAATTTCTTAGTTATCTCCCTTTGTTGTTTCGTGCACTGATTTCGTGTCCGGAGCATAACTCGAACACCCTTCGGAATATTTTCATGAAACTTCACACATGCATAGACCACAACCCTAAAGGTGTGTCACGCAAGACTGACAACTCTTGCATCACTAATTTTTTAGTTATCTCCCTTTGTTTTTTCCGTCACTGATTTTGTCTCCGGAGCATAACTCGAACACCCTTTTTTCAAACTACTTGTGTATCTGGGGAGGGGGATACACATGCGCTTGTGGACAAGCGTCCATTTCTAGTTTTTTCAGGTGACGCATTTCTTTAGTATAAATTATTAAAAAATATCATGCCTCATTTGCATATGAAAATAGCCTGATACCACGGCGCGTCACTATCAGTTGTACACTTATTTAATTCCTATAAATGACATTTTGGGCTTACTGAGTGGGCATGTACCTTTAAAGCGCTGGAAACGACAATTGTCGTCTGCTGTTTTAAATATTTTTATATTTTCTCCTCAAAAACATACTGAGACGATTCTACTGCGCTGCCAAAACAGGTTTTTAAAGATATTAAAATATACAAAATGAGCAGACGGTAATTTTATTTTTCCGCGTTTTAATGGTTAAGGGGTAAACTATTTATATGGCACAACTTGAAGTACAGTATGCACTGCTACAGTATGTACCAAAACATTCAACAACATTACAGATTATGCATAGCAATATCAGAAAGATACGGTAACTCATATACAAGACATCATCAATTCAAGTATACAGATTCCAGATATCTATGATCATTATAGATATATATTGAAAACTGATTGAAGAGCAATAGTTACAATAATTCCGCCACGGAAGCGGTGTCGCGCCTGAAAATTACTTATCGTACATCGCCAAGTTTACTTCTGTTTTGTGAATGAAATAGTTGGCCCCGGATCGAGTATATTAAAACATACAAATGACGTCATTGGGGAAACCGCTGACAAAAGTTTCAATGTATGGAAGCCCAAACTTGTTAGATTTTTTGTTGTCGTATTTCAGTACTTGCATTAATGTCGGTATTAATATACTGTGCTGTATGTGTTATACTGTCATTAATTTGTTCCCCGACTTTAAGTTCTCACCTTAAATACTTACTTATTGACCCCCTTCCCTGAACGTAGAATTGACACGCATGTTGGCGTGTATTGGCCACCATAGACAAATGTCAATCAGGCCGAATTCGGGAATGTCACTAAAATCCGCTGTAAATCCATCGATAGAGAGAATGAGGATTAAACATCAGTTAGACCTACACGTGCGAGTTTTGTTTCGCACAGGTGTCGGGTGAGTTTTAAAATAGGCTGTCGGAAGGTCAAACTTGATGTAGTTTGTGTGTTAAACGCGTCGCTTGTTTCGGAGAGTATTCGGAGGGGAGTTAACTCTGTTACTAAATTTAGCGATGACCGCAAATGGGGGCAAATCACGTGCAACAAAATAATCCGATGTAGTTTTGTACGTAGAACATCCGTTGTTGATATTGTGCAGTGCAAGTAGTTTTTTACATAGGGTACATGTGTATCCGTATGTATTGCGATCGAGCGGGATCATTTGGCCCGCCCACGACCCCCCGTGGTGCGGACGCCTGTGATTGACAACTTAGAATCGCGTCGGACAGTTAGCCACGCCCCAGATCCCCTCGATGGGCACGTCCGTAGTGATATCTTGGAATAACCATAACAACAAAATGCATTGTGTTACTAAACGTTTAACTGGCATACGCAACCACTAATTGAAAATAATATTATGAAAAACTTGCACTGCACAATATCAACAACGGTTGTTCTACGTACAAAAATACATCGGATTATTTTGTTGCGCGTGATTTGCCCCCATTTGCAGCACAAATCGTGCGGTCATCGCTAAATTTAGTAACAGAGTTAACTCCCCTCCGAATACTCTCCGAAACAAGCGACGCGTTTAACACACAAACTACATCAAGTTTGACCTTCCGACAGCCTATTTTTAAAACTCACCCGACACCTGTGCGAAACAAAACTCGCACGTGTAGGTCTAACTGATGTTTTAATCCTCATTCTCTCTCTCTATCGATGGATCTACAGTGGATTTTAGTGACATTCCTGAATTCGGCCTGATTGACATTTGTCTATGGTGGCCAATACACGCCAACATGAGTGTCAATTCTACGTTCATGGAAGGGGGTCAATAAGTCAGTATTTAAGGTGATAACTTACAGTCAGGGAACACATTAATGACAGTATAACACTGCAAGTACTGAAATACGCCAAAACAAATCTAACAAGTTTCTAAACGTTACAAGTGCCCGCTATACAGATATAATCATTTAGTAATATTTATTTTACTGATAGTGACACGCGCGGTGGTATCAGGCTATGTTCATATGCAAATGAGGCATGATATGTTTTAATTATTTATACTTAAGAAATGCGTCACCTGAAAAAATAATATTTTCGACAGATTTTAAAGTATGATCATTGCACATCATAAAATAAATACAGAGATTAAAGAGTAATGTCCGTTAACATTTTAAGCAAACACGGTTATCGCCCCTCATATCAGTGTGTAAATTTACGTCTGATATAACATGTATAATAATGCCAATCAGTACGTGGGATAATGGCGCATGAATGTTTATTTTGCCAGGAAATGTCTCAGATGATGTCTCTGATGTAAAGAACATTTTGTACCTACTGAGTGGGCATGTACCTTTAAGGGTTAATGAAACTGTAACACCAGCAATCAATCAAGCAATCAATCTAGTTTAATCTTGTAGTACCCTATGTTCAGTACTTTCAGTACTTTGATCATAATATTGTTTTCAATTAGCGGTTGCGTATGACAGTTGTTATGGTTATTCCAAGATATCACTACGGACGTGCCCATCGAGGGGGGTCTGGGGCGTGGCTAACTGTTCTACGAGATTCCAATACATAGGCTACCCTATGTAAAAACAGTATGATATGGATCATACGATGAAATAAATGCTTCTAAATGACACCAGTGCATACATGTAAGTGTTAAATAACATTTAGACAAAAGTTATTAATAAATTGTTCATATGTCCGAGGTCCGTATCTTCATATGTACATATCTATGGTTCTTAAGTTATCATATAAATGCCATTATGTCTAGCATCCATAGTTACCAGTCTATTGTATCGACTACATTTATATAACACCAATTCCTTATTGGCTATGGTTTATATCTCCTCTACAACACTCAACTATGTGGACAATATCTACCAATCACTAGTTTATGCCTGCATGTGTCCAGTCCAAATATGTCCATCTATGAAAAATTCCATCAAATATTGATTTTATTGCGAAAAAATGATTTTCCTATAGGAATTTAACATGGGTTGAAAAACCTCAATAGGAGGAAAAGGAGCTCGTAACTAAGAAAACAAGTTAGATTTTGAAAATCGGTCCACAAATAGTTTTGTTTAATCAAATGTTAGCCCCCATGTTTTTTCCCCAATAAAATTAATATTTGATGGAAATTCATCAAATATATTTTGTTGGGGAGGGTGACATTTTTATTATTGATGAAACGGTACTTACATTTAAATAATTATTTTAGATTTAAGGTGTGTAACATCCAAAAGTAAGTCGGCAGCAAAACGTGGAACAGACAGTAATGCATATGTATCAAAACTTACCAATATATTTCTTTCTTCATATCTCGTTAAAAGTAAATGTTGTTACCACTCAGTTGAACCGTCTCGTCGAGACGGTTCAACTGAGTGGTAACGGCATTTACTTTTGGTGAGAATGTTTTTCTTCATGAAAATAGGTCACATTTCACGCGGGACAGTGATCAACAAGTTGCAAAATTTACCACTAATTTTTTTATTTCCTTCATTTCTCAATAAAAGTTATTACGACGATATATATGACTTTACTGTTGAACGGGCTGTGAGGCGAGATTTCATTAATTTGGACGTAACTTCCAAATTAATGAAATCTCCCTCACAGTGACACTGCTAGCTTTATTGTAGAGCAACAATTAGCTCAAAAGAGGCTTATTTAAGGAGTAGATGGACTGTCTCTTGTGATACACCAAAATGTTCGTGAATGTCTCTAGTTTATGAAACCACTTGATCAAGGTGCATGCTCACGTGGTTATAACAACAACAACAACAGCAGTGGCTGAAAGTGTTGAAATCTTGACCACTCCAAAGTAAGTATAATTTGATATTTTCCTTAATATGGAACGGATTTAGATGAAATATGGCGTAGCAAACGCGTCTTCATGGGTTGTATTTGGTAGTCCATGGAGTTCGGCACAGACTCGATTCTTCGCAAAAACGACATAAGTTTGGGCCAGCGTACAGAGACCGTCAAATGCAGCTTAACACGACGCGTTTGATGCGCCATATTTCATAAAAATCCGTTACGTAATAAGGACACTATAAAAGAATACGTACTTTGAATCGGACGGATTCTGGAAGTTGCAGTGCTTGTTGTTGTTGTTGTTAGAACCACGTGATCATACACCTTGTTGATGCCATTCTGGGTTCCGTGGGTAAAGGCCTCAAGTAAGTACAAACAAATGTTAGATAAATACATAAGAACCACTCCAGGTGAAGACTATATCACACTATAAATGATTATGTATTTTTCATGTCCCAAAAATCGAATAAAATGCTATTTTTTTCTAATTTGAAATATGGGTGAAGAAATCATAGTGGTAATTTAAGTTGCAGTAATGTTTACAACATGTAATTCTTCAATTGTTAATGAAACACACACTAATCTGTAGTATGTGAAACATATATTTATAATAAGAAGGAACATAACTAGAGCAGCTTGAGCTGCATCAACGGTTTGAGCCTCAAACATTGATTTCATGGTAGCTAAGCTTTAGCCCAAGGTGTAAACTATCGGTTGCAAAAAGAATTTCTGAAGTTTTAGAATGAACTGTCCAACATTATTGTGTTCGCATCATCACACCGATGTGGGGCCGGTTAGCTTAGAGGTAGAGCGATGAACTCGGAGCGAGGGATACCGGGTTCGATCCTCAGCCAAAGTTTTAGCTAAAGGACTGAAATATCGACACAGCAAAAACAATTGAAATCGAATGATAAATAACGAAGCTGACGTCACATCCGTTTGCTCTATTTTGAAAACTTGAAAAAAAGACGTTCATCTTTGACATCGAATAGAGCGTAAGTATCAAGATATAGCTCTGAAAATTATCATCTTTCATGCGGCTGACACTCCCCTATCACCCTGGCAAGAAATTATGTTGCTGACAGTACTGTACAAAGTGGAAAACGTTTCTAAAGACCACCCGTTATCAGCCGAAAATCGGCAAAATCGTTGAAAAGTATGTACATTTTTCAACTTCAAATGCATATAGCTCTTTTATTTGAGCAGATAGTCGAAAACTGTCAGCGATTCTGAGATAGAGAATTTTGTCCGCTTTCCAATGCAAAAAGAATTCTTGAAATCGGTTGGAAAATAAGGAAGTTATAGGAAGTATGACGTCACTTCCGTTTTCGTGGAAAGTAGCATTACAAGAAAATCTCTGAGTCTCTGCTCACACTTGATCCGAATCGGCATGCAAAATTTGAAGTCGATCCGACCAGCGGTTTGGTGTAGATGGAGGGAGCCCGTAAGTCAGCGGATGATTATTAGCTCACCTGAGCGAAGCTCATGTGAGCTATTGTTACCGCAATGTGTCCGTCGTCCGTCGTCGTCCGTCGTCCGTCGTCGTCGTCGTCGTCGTCGTCGTCGTCCGTGAACATTTTTAAACGTCTTCTCCTCGGTAACCATTGGGCCTATGGTCACCAAACTTCATGGTCATGGTCCTTAGGTAGGGGGATTACAAAATTGTTAAAATGACGTCATTACGTAATCCAAGATGGCCGCCGTCTAAAAATAGCACAAATTCTTAAAAAATCTTCTTCTCAAGAACCGCAAACCGGATTTCGACAAAACTGGGTAGGAATGATCGATGTACATTGCTCTTTCAAAGTTGTTAAAATGGTGACCCTGGGGTTAAAAATGGGCGTGGCCCGTGGGGTCAAATTGGGGTCAAATTTTATTTTTGACTGAATATGGTTATTTCATATATCAAATTGAAGGTATCAATGAGGCGATCACTCTGGTGCATTTTCTGTCGAAATCGGATTGTTATGTCATCCAAGATGGCCGCCGAAAGGTCAAAAGGTCGTTCTTTTATTAGAGATTTCAAAATTATTCTTCACATGAACCGCTTGGCCCATGGTAGCTAAACTTAAAAGTTATGGTCAATGGGTGAAGCCTTTTCAGATTTGTTAAAATGGAGATCATCGCTATTCCAAGATGGCCGCCATATAAAAATAGCATAAATTCTTAAAAAAAAAAAATCTTCTTCTCATGAACCCGCTAGTGGATTTCGACGAAACTTGGTAGGAATGATCGATATACATTGCTCTTTGAAAGTTGTTAAAATGGTGATCCCGGGGTCAAAAATGGGCGTGGCCCGTGGGGTCAAATTGGGGTAAAATAAAATTTTTTTATTTTTGACCGAACATGGTCATTCATATATCAAGTTGAAGGTATCAATGAGGCGATCACTCTGGTGCATTTTCTGTCGAAATCGGATTGTTATGTCATCCAAGATGGCCGCCGAAAGGTCAAAAGGTCGTTCTTTTTATTAGAGATTTCAAAATTCTTCTTCACATGAACCGCTTGGCCCATGGTAGCTAAACTTAAAAGTTATGGTCCATGGGTGAAGCCTTTTCAGATTTGTTAAAATGGAGATCATCGCTATTCCAAGATGGCCGCCATATAAAAATAGCATAAATTCTTAAAAAATCTTCTTCTCATGAACCGCTAGCTGGATTTCGACGAAACTTGGTAGGAATGATCGATGTACATTGCTCTTTGAAAGTTGTTAAAATGGTGACCCCGGGGTCAAAAATGGGCGTGGCCCGTGGGGTCAAATTGGGGTAAAATTTTATTTTTGACCGAACATGGTCATTTCATATATCAAGTTGAAGGTATCAATGAGGCGATCACTCTGGTGCATTTTCTGTCGAAATCGGATTGTTATGTCATCCAAGATGGCCGCCGAAAGGTCAAAAGGTCGTTCTTTTATTAGAGATTTCAAAATTCTTCTTCACATGAACCGCGTGGCCCATGGTAGCTAAACTTAAAAGTTATGGTCCATGGGTGAAGCCTTTTCAGATTTGTTAAAATGGAGATCATCGCTATTCCAAGATGGCCGCCATATAAAAATAGCATAAATTCTTAAAAAATCTTCTTCTCATGAACCGCTAGCTGGATTTCGACGAAACTTGGTAGGAATGATCGATGTACATTGCTCTTTGAAAGTTGTTAAAATGGTGACCCCGGGGTCAAAAATGGGCGTGGCCCGTGGGGTCAAATTGGGGTAAAATTTATTTTATTTTTGACCGAATAGGTCATTTCATATATCAAGTTGAAGGTATCAATGAGGCGATCACTCTGGTGCATTTTCTGTCGAAATCGGATTGTTATGTCATCCAAGATGGCCGCCGAAAGGTCAAAAGGTCGTTCTTTTATTAGAGATTTCAAAATTCTTCTTCACATGAACCGCTTGGCCCATGGTAGCCAAACTTAAAAGTTATGGTCCATGGGTGAACCGCCTTTTCAGATTTGTTAAAATGGAGGTCATCGCTAATCCAAGATGGCCGCCGTCTAAAAATAGCATACATTCTTAAAAAATCTTCTTCTCATGAACCGCTAGCCGGATTTCGACGAAACTTGGTAGGAATGATCGATGTACATTGTTCTTTGAAAGTTGTTAAAATGGTGACCCCGGGGTCAAAAATTGGCGTGGCCCGTGGGTCAAATTGGGTCAAATTTTATTTTTGACTGAATATGGTCATGTCATATATCAAATTGAAGGTATCAATGAGGCGATCACTCTAGTGCAATATTTGTCGGAATCGGATGATTATGTCATCCATGATGGCCACCAAAAGGTCCATTTATTCAAGATTTTGAACGTCTTTTTCTCAGGAACCACATGGCCGATGCTGGGTGAAGCATTTTCAGATTTTGTAAAATGAGAGTCATCGCTTAATCCAAGATGACCGCCATCTAAAAATAGCACAATTTTTTTAAAACACATGAACTCAATGTCACATTCTCCTTTGGTGTTCATGGAGTCAGGTGAGCGAATTAGGGCCATCATGGCCCTCTTGTTTTTCGATAGTTATCGCCCTTAAATTGCAGTTTAAGCCATTTGTAAATACACATAATAAAACGGAAATTACATATGTGCAATATTCTGCCAGTGAAGTTTTCGTTTGTTTTTCACCATAGGCCTGGCACAAAGCGGGAAAGTTTTAGCTAAAGGACTGAAATATCGACCGCAGCAAGAAATTTTGAAATTTATTGATAAATAACGAAGCTGACGTCACATCCGTTTGCTCTATTTTGAAAACTTGAAAAAAAGACGTTCATCTTTGACATCCAATAGAACCGGAAGTAGTCAAGATAGAGCTCTGAAAATTATCATCTTTTATGCGCCTGACACTCCCCTATCATACTGGCAAGAAATTATGTTGCTGACATTACTGTACAAATTGGAAAACGTTTGTAAAGACCACCCGTTATCAGCCGAAATTCGGCAAAAAATCGGCAAAATCGTTGAAAAGTATGTACATTTTTCAACTTCAAATGCCTATAGCTCTCTTATTTGACCAGATAGCCGAGAACTGTCATCGAGTCTGAGATAGAGAATTTTTTGAAATCGGTTGGAAAATAAGGAAGTTATAGAAAGTATGACGTCACTTCCAATTTCGTGGAAAGTGGCATTAAGAAATTTCTGAAAATCTCTGAGTCTCTGCTCACACTGAATCGGCATGCAAAATTTGAAGTCGATCCGACCAGCGGTTTGGGCTGTAGACTGAACGGCTGAATAAAAAAAGAAAAAACCAACGAATACAATATGTTTTCGGCGCAGCTGAAAGCCGCCTCAAACCTAAATATATATAAATGTTGCACTTATTGACCTCAAATACCCCTCCCATTGATATATACATGCACTGGGGGTGCAATGTATTTGTCGTGCAATTTAATTGGTAATGCAGTAATTCCATCAATGACCATGATATGCCAAACTGTTCTACATGGTATGTAGTTTATAAAAAATTCTCATAATATTTTGCAGCATATAAGTATACGAATTAGTTTCAAGATGGCGCCCAAGATGGCCGACACAAATTAAAATCAGTGACTATTTGGAAGTTCCAATTAGCGTTGTACTTGTATCTTTAAAACTATAATTACATGTCCCTGTATTTGCTAAGAGTGACATATAGCAAGCATTTGTACATGTTACATAATAGCCATAACTGGTAAAACGTTAATGACATTATGATGTATATTCACATGTGTATACCAGAGCTGTAGATAAGCTGTGTATTTGCTTAAAGGTACATGCCCACGCAGCAGGTTACACTGTACTACTACTTTTCATTTTCTGTCATGCCTTATATGAGCCATTTGTCTACCCACTAACGAATTATTTTTAATTACGGCGCGTGTTAATTGGTGTTAAAACGCATTTTATATGCCGTGACACGGTCAATCATATCACATATTTGACATGCGCAGTGAAGTATCGGAAGTTGAGAAGAAAAATCTCTGTTCGAGTCCAAATCTAAATCTCCACGTAACTCTTTCCATTTGGTGATCTGGTCGCCAATATTAACCACTCTCTCTCTCTGTACTGCCTGTCCCTCAGACATTTCGCTTTTTTTTTTGGCCGACGCCGTTTCATACAATTTCCGTTCTGGACGTTTCGACATGTTGCTATTCTTGTTTACATATTGGGAAGCCTACTGGCGCGCGTAGTATACTGCGCATGCGCACCGCAAGCCGTGATGTGAAAGCCGTCGTCCCCGCACATTATCAAAATAGACTGTTACCGCCGCGCGTCGCTAACAGTAAATTGATAATTAATAAATGATTATAATTGTATAGCGGGCGCTCGTCATTTTTAGAACTGGTGGAATAGTGACATAATTATACACTTATTTAATTCCTATAAAGAACATTTTGTGCCTACTACGTGGGCATGTACCTTTAAATACCCAATTAAAATTGCCAACAACCTAATTTAAATCAGAAGTAGCGAGTATCAAATAAAGCAATAAAATGTTTATGATACCTTTATCATGGTGCAGAAAACAATAAACAGACCACAAATATAGCACATTTTTCTTATTTTTCATGAAATCACATCTTTGTATTTCATTAGAATTGTCTCCAAGGAGACAATTCTAATGAAATGTCAAGATATGTTTTCATTTCGAAGCAAACTATTCAATAAGTGCTGTCTGTTAATGTTTAAACAGTAGTGTTATTTTACTTTACCCAATGAAAATTGTGAAGTACCCAATTGCTTCAGAAATGATAGAGTTGCAATACCCAATTACTAATTCCTTATCTGGAAATGGATGATATGTTTATTTTGGTTATTATTGAAGTATTTATCTGAAATTCATACCACAATTTTACCATACCATGCAAATCATCAGGTCATGGTGGAAAATAAATATATCCCTTTTGGCGGCCATCGTGGACGCCATTTTGAATTTAAGGTATTTTCCTCAAAAACCATAAAGGCACGAAGCAGTTGTACTAGAGATCATTACAAATACTGCAACATTTGTTGTCAGATAATGGTTTCGTCATACATCATGTCACTTATGTTCCAATAACTTGCATGCATTTAATAATGGGTGGGGGTTACGGTAAGTTTATAAAGCAATAACAATTTCATCTGGTTGATTTACAGAGTTTAATTTCACTTTACAAAACATTTGCACCAAACTATGACAAAAATCGAATATCCTTATTTGACGGCCATCTTGGACGCCATCTTAAATTGAAGGCCTTTGCACACGGAACCCAGAAGGCATCAAGCGGTTTGATGAACTAGAGCATATAACGAACATTTTGATATATCACAACCTATGTTCTAAATGACAGTCGACACACTTGTCAGATAAGCCTAGGTTGTTGTTCTGCTATTATGAGACAAGCTATTAATACCTCAGATGATGCGCAATTTGTTCACGAAATACAGAAACTGCGATATTTTCTGTAAATGGCGGCGATATTATTATCCGCATTTGCTCTGAACATTTCGTCAACTTCCGACGTCATTATGTAAATAGTATTCACGAGAAATAGTACATCTTTAAAACTCGCATGGTCTGTCGTATATTTGCAACATATAAACAGTTATCCAATTGTCAAGGCAAGTAATCCTTGTAGTTTCTCCACTACATTCACCCTTCCCACGTCCGACAGGTGCGCTAATTATCCAACTCCCAAGGGAAGTAACCCTTGTAGTTTCTCCACTAATTCACCCCTGCCCCATCCGACAGGTGCGCCAATTATCCTCCTCTCAAGGGAAGTAATTATTGTAGTTTATCAACTAACTTCACAATTGCCCCCTCCGACAGGTGCGCCAAATATCCACCTGTGAAGGGAAGTAATTATTGTAGTTTCTCTACTAAGTCACCTTTGCCCTCTCCGACAGATGCGCCAATTATCCAACTCCCAAGCGAAGTGATCCTTGTAGTTTCTCCACTTATTCACATTTGCCACATCCGACAGGTGCGCCAATTATCCACCTCTCACGGGAAGTAATCCTTGTAGTTTCTCCACTAATTCACACTTGCTCCCTCCGACAGAAGAGCCAATTATCCACCTGCCAAGGGAAGTAATCCTTGTAGTTTCTTCACTAATTCACACTTTCCCCCTCCAATAGGAGCGCCAATTATCCACCTCTCAAGGGAAGTAATCCTTGTAGTTTCACCACTAATTCACACTTGCCCCCCCCCCCGCCCCCCCCCCCGACAGGTGCGCCAATTATCCGCATATCAAGGAAGTAATCCTTTTAATTTCTCCACTAATTCACACTTGCCCCCTCCGACAGGTGCGCCAATTATCCACCTCTCAAGGGAAGTAATCCTTTTAGTTTCTCCACTAATTCACACTTGCCCCCTCCGACAGGTGCGTCAATTATCCGCATCTCAAGGGAAGAAATCCTTGTAGTTTCTCCACTAATTCACCCTTTTCCCCTCCGACAGGTGCGCCAATTATCCAACTCACCAGGGAAGTAATCCTCGTAATTTCTCTACTAATTCACATGTGTCGCCTCCGACAGGTGCGCCAATTATCCAACTCCCAAGGAAAGTAATCATTTTAGTTTCTCCACTAATTCATATTTGTCAAGTCCGACAGGTGCGCCAATTATCAAACTCTCAAGAGAAGTACTCTTTGTATTTTCTCCACTAGTTCACCCTTGTCCCCTCCGACAGGTGCGCCAATGATCCAACTCACAAGGGAAGTAATCATCGTAATTTCTCCACTAATTCACATGTGTTGCCTCCGACAGGTGCGTTAATTATCCAACTATCAAGGGAAGTAATCTTTGTATTTTCTCCACTAGTTCACCCTTGTCCCCTCCGACAGGTGCGCCAATTATCCAACTCTCAAGAGAAGTAATCTTTTTTATTTTTTCCACTAGTTTACCCTTGTCCCCTCCGACAGGTGCGCCAATTATCCAACTCACATGGGAAGTAATCTTTGTAACTCTCCGACAGGTGCGCTAATTATCCAACTCTCAAGGGAAGTAATCTTTGTATTTTTATGCCACCGGGTTTCGAGTGGAATATAGTGTGGAATATAGTGTTTGGACCGTCCGTCTGCCCGTCCGTCCTCCGTCCGTCCGTCCGTCCGTCTGTCTGTCTGTCTGTCCGTCCGTCCGTCACACTTTTCGGTTAACCACTTTGTCACAGTTTCTCAAATATGCTGCAGGTGGCATCCGCGTTCGACAGACGCATTTCTTGTTTCCACTAGTTCACTATTGTCCTGTCCGACAGGTGCGCCAATTATCCAACTCACAAGGGAAGTAATCCTCGTAATTTCTCCATTAATTCACATGTGTCGCTTCCGAGAGGTGCGCCAATTATCCACCTCTCAAGGGAAGTAATACGCGTAGTTTCTCCACAGATTCACGGTTGCCCCCTCCGACAGGTGCGCCAATTATCCACGTCTCACGGAAAGTAATCTTTGTAGTTTCTCTACTAATTTACTAATTGCCCCCTCCGACAGGTGCACCAATTATATCAGCTGTACGCCGCCCAGATAACGAACAAGGCGGGCGGATACGTATGGAAGGTGGATGACATGACCCGCCTACACCGCTTCCTCATACTCGGATCGGATACGGTCAGTGCGTACAGACAAGTTCCTGCCCAGCCCAGCAGAGAGCAAGTTTCCTGTATAGACAGGTAATGAACACACATGGAAGACTCGGAACTGGGACCCTGTAAATGGTCAATTCGAACAAGATTACGCCACCCATCCATTTATGTACAATATATACAGTATCGACGTACAGTACACGTAAATGGCCCATTCTAAAAAGGTTACCCCACCCACCCATTTATTTTGACTATATACGATATCGACGTCGACTTCGATTCCGTATGTAGCCTACAGAAACGGATGGGTGGGTCGACTTGAGACCGTATATAGTCTATAAAACTGGGTGGGTGTGGTGACTGTTCCGACGACTGGGCCATTTACTGGGTGCAACATTATGAAATGTCACATTAACAATGTGTTCTTGTAAACAAGTATTGTATTTACTGAGCATAGGCTGCAGCAGCCTATGCTCAATAAATGTAAATTCATCAATTGGAATTTCCGGACGATCCTAATTTTGCACTTAAGAACAGTTTAGTCGTACGAAGTTTAGTGAAACTGCCCCGAGGCTTTGTAGACTTTGATACAGAGCTCCAGATAAGGTGTGATAAGGTGCGTATTTGCGTAATTAAAATTGCCAAAAACCTAATTGAAATCAGAAGTAGTGCGTATCAAAAAGCAGTGAAATATTTGTGGTATATTTATCATGCTACAGAAAAAAATAAATAGACCACAAATATAGCATATTTTCTTATTTTTCCATGAAAACACATCTTGGTATTTCATTAGAATTGTCTTCAAGGAGACAATTCTAATGAAATACCAAGAT